>VXBH01006317.1:452662-469793 GCA_013400035.1 Rynchops niger
GCGGGCGGTGGGGCCGCTTCCCCCGCTCCGAGCGCCGGCTCCGAGCCCTCCGTGGCCGGCGGCCTCGGCGGGGCCGCCCCTCCGTGCCCTCCCCCGCAGGTGGCAGAGAGCAGTCCCGGCGAGATGGCGGTTCCCCGGGGCTCCGGCAGCCCTGAGGCCGCCGTGTGCCCTCCCTTCCAGTGCCGGCAGGATGAGGCCTCCCTCACCCTGCTCCTCCATGTGCCCGGCATCCTGCCTCAGAGCCTGAGCGGGGCCGTGGGCACGAACCACTACAGCCTCCGCTTCTGCAGTGACACTGGCGCCTATGCCCTCTTCTTACAGTTTCCTCCTGCCAACAGATTGGCGTCCCCCGAGACCAGCGTTAGCGTGTCTGCCCACAACGCTGCCGTGGGGCTCGCCAAGGCCCCCGGCTGCACTGGGCCCTGGGAGAAGTTCTGCTTTGGCCTTGATGCCTCCACTCTGCAGGTAACAGCTTCAACATGGCAGGGTTGCAGCATCATGCTCCCCAGAGTGCCACCGCTTTGCCGTGGTGTGTGACTTCTGCTGTTTGGATTCGTTTATGAGTGATGTCTCAGAGAGGTGTTAGGTTATCGGCCTGAGTTCAGAGGAAGTCAGTAGTGACGGAAACTCCTTCTCTCAGAGGGCTGTTACCGGATGTAAGTGGAATGACCTAATTAGTGCTAGGTTTGTATGAGCAGTATGAAGGTCACGTCACTGAGCTGACACCTTCATCCTTGGAATTGAAATTACTTTTGCATCCTGTGCTGACTTTTATCTTAAGGGCAGTTCTGATGATAACTGAGAACAGAGCCTGCTCTGTGCCCTTAGCGTTAGCATTTATGGCCATGTAAATTGCTCATGCAGCCTATTCATGTGAAGAAAGGATATGTTTATAATACAGCAGACATACACACACATGCACACAGTGTCATGAAACACAGATGTGTGAGTAGTGTGTACCTGTGTCTGTATTTCAGGACCAAACTCCCATTTACAGCCATAGGAACGCCCTTTTAGTTCAACCAGAGTAGTACAGGAAACAGCAGCTGTGAACTGTTGCCATTTTGCTGGGCTTGTTCTTCATCTTCTCTTCTTACTGGCCTCAATATGATTCCAGTTGAGATGTTTTATTATTTTATGGGTTAGGCAGCGATGCTCCCTGTGTCTGGAGGAGGTTGGCATGCCTGCTGAGAACTGGCAGTGTCCCTGCAAAGGAGTGCTCACCTTGTGGCACCCTTGCTGTCAAGAAGCACTCACACCAGATTTGTTGAGAATTACGTTATTCTGTAAGCTCAGAGTTTCAAACAATTTATCGTGAGCAAGGATTAAGGCTGTACACTTCTTCTGTAATCTTTCCATCCATGTGATATGGAGTTTGTCTTTATTTTAGAACAATAAAATCCTTTGCTGGTTGGATCACGTACCATGGGACTGCAAGTCCATAAAACTGGCAGGTTTAAAGTATATCCACTGGGATGGTGGCTCGGGATATCTTAATTGCTTCATCCCTACAATTAGAAAGTACTGCAGGATTCTGAAAGGTATTTATCCAATTAGTATTTTTGCAGCTGCACGTTTTATTTTCCATTTAGCAGGATGCGTAACTTCTCTGTGACAGCAACTCCTCTGAAGGAGGAGCTGATCATTTTGGGTAAGTATTGAAGATGATGGATTTATTGAGAACCACCTAAAATGGACTGTTTGTGTTGCATTTCCTTCACTTGTACTGGATCAGAAGCCTGCAAGTCTGTGCAAGCGGGGACAGGAAACATTTAGCACTACTATTAATTGGGGTGATCAAGTCCTGGGTGCTGATGAGACATCAAATAAGCCATCATGCAGCCTACTGCTCATGTTCTGTATAGGCACGGGGCAGGGACTACAGGCATTTTATCCGCTTTTTCAGATAGTCCGAATATCCACCTCTTTCATTACGCACTGTGGTGTGTGTTTGTGTGCTTGCTTGTTTTATGGTGTGCAGGCCTAAATGCAGGTTTTAAGGGTAAACAACAGCTTTCTGTGACTCTACATGGGGATATAGCTGAAAATTCAGTTTGGGAACAGGAATTTTGCTGCAGTATGTCTTTACTACTGTGACTGGATGTTTCTGCATGCCTTGATCTCAGTCTAATGATTGAAAGTGTTTGGTATGTGCATTCCTTATTATGATTGGGGGAACATTTTTTGATTGAAAATTGTTAAAAGGGCATGCAGTAATGGGATTTTGGTCAATATTACATTTTTGTGAGTTAAAAAATCTTTGAATGTGCTGAATTTATTATATATTGCAAAATGTTTTGGGTGGAGTAATAGTAATAGGAGATTTGGCATTAGTCATAGGCCTCCCAGCCATTCATTCATGTAGCAGGCTAAAAAAGGTTGCTTTCTTCTGGAGTCCTTTTGGATACCGGACCTGCAAATTGAAGCAGCTGAAACACTCTGAAGTAATTTGTTCTGTTTACTTTTTTTTAAACTGTGCTATTTCCCCAGAGTGCCTGTGCCAGCACTGATAACTGCATTCACTCAGAGTGAAGTGAGAAAAATTAATATTTAATTAGAGTTACTATTGTATGCTGTTTTCTGTCCATTAACTATTTGCTCGTGGCAGCTTCTCTTCTACTTTTGTTGATTTCCTCAACTTGTCTGCTGTCATGTCTGGTGTTTTTCTGCTTTGAATCTCTTTCTATAAATCAGAGCTTTGGTTCTTGCATTGAGATCTGCAAGGAGTTACATCAGTCATAGAAGAATGGTTTAGGAACACACACGATAGCAGTGCCTTGTTTAATCACTTCAGGGAGCTTTCAGTGGCCAAGACGAGCAGGAATTTTATCCTGCACCTCCCAGGCGTGTCAATGTCTGCTTGTTTTTAGTCTCTTCCCCCCACAGTAGCATTGCCAGAGGATACTGCCTGGTGAAAGATGAGGCTGGTGTTTTTTTACAGATATGAAATTCCTATTCCACTGTCTTCTGGGAAGTTGTTTCTTACTGGAGACCAAGGGTTTCTGTGTTGTTTCGGGGAATGGACATAGAATCACAGAATGGTTTGGGTGGAAAGGGACCTTAAAGACCACCCAGTGCCACCCCCTGCCCTGGGCAGGGACACCTCCCACCACACCAGGTTGCTCCAAGCCCCATCCAGCCTGGCCTTGAACCCCTCCAGGGATGGGGCAGCCACAGCTTCTCGGGGCAACCTGGGCCAGGGGCTCACCACCCTCACAGCCAAGAAATTTCTTCCTCAGATCTCATCTAAATCTCCTGTCTTTCAGTGTAAAGCTGTTTCCCCTCCTCCTATTGCTCCCCTCCCTGCTCCAGAGTCCCTCCCCAGCTTTCCTGAGCTCTTTTTAGGTACTGTAAGACCGCTATTCTAGATACCTCGCTGGTTTAGTTACTTGAGAAATCTGCCCAACTCGTTGATGGCTCGTGCACGGTTCCCTGTTAGGCTGCCTGCGTAATTGTCTCCCATTAACTTGCCAAACAGCCAGGAAAATGTGTTACGATAATTGTTCTCCACATGAGCAGAATGCATCTTGTCGGCAGCCTCCTCCCTGTGCTATGATGTAGTGCAGCGCGTATCATTTGATTTTGATTGCCTGTGCGCTTCTGCCCAGATCAACGTGTATGATAACGCTGCCGGTAATTGCATGGCCCTGCCTTGCGTGCCTGTGATGTTCCTGTTATCACACTGCCCTCTTTTCTTGTTGGAAATTGGTCTGATACAGATATTTGGCAGAAGAATGAGTTGAGCTTGTCTGTGGCACGCTGTTCTTGAAACAGAATTTCAAGGACTGGTTTTCCTTTTGTAAAGTCAGATACTTTGAATCCCTGTGCTGAAAGATGATAAATTTAGAGCTCAGTTTCCATAGATGCTGAGCAGTCTGAATTCCCACCCCAGCAAGTGCTTATTTTCAGCAAATCTTTACAGTGCAACAGTCCTCCCTGGACTTTAACTGTGTCATTGCGAGTATTGCTTTGTTTGGTAGCCCTTGGTGTTGCTTTGGTTTTGCCGCTTTCCTGTACAATAGGTAGTCAGCTCTCTGCAGACTCTGAGCTCTAACTTCTAATCAGTGGTTGCAGCCATTGCTTCTCTTTCTCCCTGAATAGTTTTGCTCCCTGGCTGAGTGAGCAGAAATTTCAGGTAAGCAGAAATCCTACCAAAATAAAGATCCTATAACTTTGGACTTCGTGGAACAGGGTCACATACCTCAGGGGTTTTAGAGTTATCTTTTGTCACTGCCCTTGTGCTCAGTCTCTGTACCGGAGACCACACAGCGTCGATCTTCTTGCAGGGCTCACTCCAGGCCCTGTTTTTCCAGGGGAATAGAGACACGTGACCCGAGGAAGTTGCCTTCACCATCTGTTCTTTGCCTTGAAGGAGCAGCTGTGGGCCGTGCTCCCTCCGTTACTCTTTATTGCAGTTCATCCACTGATGCCTTTGACATTGTTTCCTTCCATTTGTTTAAATCCTGGGAGCTCAGGCCTAGGAAACTCCTGCATTGGAGAGTGCCCTTTCATTTTAAGGCAACAGAGCCTGGGGAGCAGATGATGAAAAACGAATGGTTGAGAGTTAAATACCCATTAATAAAATTTGTAAGCCTGCCAGGCAAGGTTTCCGAGAACAGCATGTCCCAGAATGTCCTGGTTTACAGCAGAGCCGGAGTTGGGCAATTACTGAAATGATGCCTTCATAAAGCACCGTCTTTAAATGTTTGGTCTCCTGGGGTTGAAAGCTCAATTCTTAACAGAAATAAACCCCGGTTTTATGGTGGGTGTATCTGAACTACTGAGACTTGGAGGCTCAGTTATACTAGCATGTGAAACATGTTTGGGAGATAATTAATTCTGCCTGCAGTTTTTGGGTCGTGTGTGCTCATTTTCACATGATCAGAAAAAGATTGGTGAAAATCAATTCCCTTTCATGCCGCCGCACACCCTTTCTGCCCTTCTCCGTGGACTGAAATGCCTTTGTGCAGAGGAGGTGTGCTCGCTTTCCTGGTCAGTGCTTCCCTCCTGAGGGCTCCCTCACCAGGGAGGGAATCGCTGCAGTCAGCTCATCCCTTTTGTAATAAAACCCCATGTTCTCTTATGGAGAATATCAAGATTTAACTCACGTAAACCCCCATGGGGCTCTAGGGAACAGCAGGGAGCAGTTTCCTCTGTTTTACTGTGCATTGAGATTATGGGGTTTTTAACATTTACGATATGAAAAATATTATCCTAAACATTCCTGGTTAGTTCATGGTTTGAACTAAGCTTGAGTTAGGCTGTTTTGTGAGGGTTAGTTGACATAGGTATCTAAAAGGGAATTGCATAGCGATAGGAAAGCTTTGTTTAACTTCTGTGTGAATGTTGATGCCTTCATGGCAAATGGTTTAGATGGGTGCATTGCTGAGCATGAAAAAAATAAAAAAGAGGTGTTATTTTGCTGCTTGGCACAGCTGCCAGTGCCTTGTGAAGGAGATCCTTTCGAAGCTCTGGTTGCTTTTTCCTTCAGAAAGCTGCCGGTAAATACTGCTGAAGCCCTGTGACCTCTGCTCGCTGCACGCGCTGACTGTCACGCATTGTTTTCTAACCCCTGGACTTCTGCTTTGGCAACAGGTACACTGGGGGGCAGCTCCAGGACAAACACCCGCTAGAACCTGTTTGCATAAAAAAACCCCATGGGAACAGTGTTATTTTTAGTTGTCTTTACAACAGAGGGACTGACAGTCTTTTTAATTAGCCCTCTTGTTCTCTCATAGAACATGGTATTTGTTTTATGTGTTTCGGGTCTGTTGCGCCCAGGCAGATTCCGTGCTCTCCAGCCACGCTGGACATGTGCCTGGCGTGGGGCTGCCGAGAGGCCACAGATTCCCCAGAAAAGAAGTAATCTGTGGGTGGCAAAGCTACCATACTCCCGGCACTGAGAGTGGGTGGAAAAGCCTGTGGGCTAGATGTGCTCCTGTGGGCACGCTGCCTGGGGCCGTGCTGGGGCCATCGTTCTGCTTGGGGATCTCAGAATTACGGCTCTTGTGGATAAACGTATTTCGGTATAAGAGTCAACCAAGCGTGAAACCTGGAGAGAGCTGTAAGACACGTTGATGTTTTAAGCCTATGCCACTTGTCAGAGAGAAACCTGTACTGGAGAGCTGGATGGAGGCTGCGATAAGCTCACAAATCCGACCAGAGGAGCTGGCTCTCAGCTGACTGGGGCAGCCCGGTCTGCTCTACTGCTGCATCTGGGTTTTGCCCTTATTTCCAAGCTATTTTGAGGTGTGTTACGTGCTTTCTTTGAAAGTCAGGGTTATAATTTTCAACTTCCAAGCTACTATAAAGTGTTAATACAATATTTAGGGGTCACTTCTTAGAAGACAATGCTAGAACTAGGACCCTTGTGCTTAATCCTACAACAGTTTATTTTTGGTACAGTTAATTCTGTGCTCAGTGTTTCAGGACTCCTGGCAAGTTTTTTGGGAGGTCAGAGGAGGACAGAAAAGGAGAACAGAACAAACTTATTGTTTGATTCTTTCCAAAGTAATCTCTTTCCCAAACTACATTAAGAAACGTAATTAGTTTGCTTCTGCTATAAAACAAACTAATTTCTGAATAGCCTTTAATTGGTAGGTGCATTATGGGAATAACGTACATATGCAAGACATTTATGTTTGGAAACATTATTAACGTACTGATTAAACTCATGAAAGCTTCTTTTGAGCTATTAATCTTTGCAGTCATGAATGCCTTATAAAAGTTTTTCACCCCCTGTCCAGATACTTTAATTCATCATAACTTTAAGCTTAAAATTCTTGTGTCAAGCTGGTTTGCAACACACCGAGAGGCCAGGAGATCCCTAGATCCAAGCCCCTTTGCATATCGGCATCAGCTTCTCATTACAGAAGACATGCAAATAATTTAAGCCTGAAATCTGTCACGCTTTTGAAACAGTTGCAGCCTGTGTGGGAGGTAACTTGATGATAATTGGCTCCGAGTTTTGGATAAAATAATGCAGAACAAACTATTTGAGTGCTAAGGGCAGCCGTGGGGGACTGGCTCTGCGCTGGCTCTGCCAGTGTCGCTGCCGCTGTGTGCTATCAGTACTGTGCGATGCGGGGACAGTTTCGAACGATGAAGTGTTCTAGAAACCAAAGTCATTCCTGCTAGCATTTATGTTAATTTGGTCTCAGTTTAGTCACAGGGAAAAACGAATGTGTACCAAACAGCAGATGACAGTATGTGCAGAGAAAAACAGATTTAATTCTGAGTTGCTAAGAAAGTATCATAAATATCAGAAAATAAACTGTTCAAAGTGAAGAATTATTTTACAGGGTCATTGAAATCATCTGCAGATGGTTGTCCTCCACTGCTCTTCCAAGCCAGAGCAAACAGGCTTTAAAATAAATTCCTGAATCATTTTTTCAAGGTCTGTGCTTTGATAACATCTGCAGTAATAGAAATGCCTCGGCATATACTCACCGTGAATGCAAAGGCTGAATTACAGTCGCTGGCTGTCTGAACAGGCTAATGATAATCATTATATTGATAACAGCTTTGCTTGTGCGTACAGCACAAGGTACCGTGATTTATGGCAGGCCACTGGGTAGTGCTGTGATAAAATTTTAAATACTTACTTGAAATGTAAGTGTAGTGCTCTGGGAATATGGCGTCAAACTGGTATGAAACCTGGTAAAATTGTTTATAGTAATTAATCAGAATGATAGGTACATCATGACGAGCATTTACTTTTTATCCACATGTAAAGTACGCATCAATAGACCTTCCATTCAGTTTTTCTTTTTTAACAGCATTTTCTGTGAAGAAAAGAAATTGTTTTGCTTTTAATTAGGGAAAAAAAACAACTTCAAAAAGATCTATTGGGTTTGTTGCCAAAACGCAAAGTGGTATTTGCATTGAGGATGAGCGGCTGTCGCTCTCTTCTGGGAACTGTGGTTCATGGGCAGCGCTGGCACCTGCACCCCTGACCAGGGGAGGCAGTTTCTATGTGGAGCTCCTAAGGATCCTCCCAGTTTTCTTCACTCCGCTTTGGTGTGTGTAAGCTGTCTCCTGCTATTTCAGAAGTGCTGCCATGAAGCCGTTCCTGCATTTCCTGGGCCGCAGAGTGCTCCTGTGGCCGCTGCTGCTGCTGCTCCTCCATGGCGCCAACTTCGGAGGTCATGGCCCTGCGTCTGCAAGTGACTTGGGGTTAAAGCTGCTTCAGACAAAGCAATCTAAAGATGCGATTTGCAATATTTAGATCTAACAGAGAGCTTTTCGTTACCTGTTGATTTTTCAAGCGTTTCCTCTTCCGGTTCCTGTACCTGTGCTTGGTTTGTATTGTTATGCTGTTTATGGACAGCGAGCCTTTCACAAAGGGTTTAGACTCTAACTAGACAAAATAAATGCAGGTTCAGAGGGGAAAAAAACATTGTTTTCCCCATTTTATATAGGAAAAAATGTAGGCAAAGAGTCACTGCACTCTGGGAGAAAGCAGAGAATCAAAGGAAGATTGCTGAGACCCAAACCCCATGGTGGTTCTTTTCCCGAAGGGGTGTTTAGATGTGGAAATCTTGTAGGAGTTGTTTTGGAGGAAAAATAGTAACGAACACTGTTCTTTCTCCAGCTTTTAGGAAAATTTTCTTGCTTTAAGATGAAAATGTGGGGTGCGAAGGAGTGGAGGTGTCAGCTAAAGGTGAATTTCTGGCAGGTGACTTAGATTTCTCAGCTGGGTGCTCAGTTCGTGGTGCTGGAGCAGAGGGTGCTTTGCTGCACTTGCCCTTGGAAGCAAATGTTGGCTGAACCGGCATCGAGCTCGGCAGAGTGCTGAAAACCCCGCGGAAGGGAAGCTGAGCTCTTCTGTCTGTGATGTGTGGGCAAAGCGATACCGGCAGAGGTGGAAATATATCTCCTGTGCTGCCCAAGGCCAGGGATCTAGTTCATGAGCTCGTGGGAGTTTTGGTGCTGCACAGATTTTGCGCCTGTACTCTCTGCCTTTTTTTCTTTACTCTGACACTTTTCTCTTGAACTCCGCAGAACGTTTCTACAAGCCCAAAGCACCATCAGGGTCCCTCTCTGGCAGGCAAGAAAGGATGCAACACGAGGGAATAAGTACTTTAGGGTTTGTATACAAAACTGCAAGAAGTAGGTGTGTTCCTGCAGGGGTTTCTGTCAGAGCAGCCCTGCTGTAGTTTAACCTTTCCACAGACTGTCTCAGCATCCGATGTTGGATGTTTGCCTGGATTGTAATCTTTCTGGATAGAAAATTAATTCAATCCTCTGTTTTTGAAAACCAGCAATACGTATGTTATGACTTTCCATATTGTGACTTCTAATTTAAATAGTGAAAAAATAGGACGCTGGTTTATTTTTCCCATACAGAATTACTGTTTTAGGATGGCAGTTAAATTTCGTACCTTAGACACAGTGCGGCATCTGGCTGTGCATAAGGCTACATCCACAGGGGGCCAAAAATGTGCAGAATTGCCTTTTTGCTTCTCGGTCCGCAAGATGTCAGTGATAATTGAATCTAACTTTCCTTGGGTTGACAAGAGGTTAGGACTGGGTCGAGAAATTTAAGAGTATGTCTTAAAGTAGAAGGTTTGCAACTTTCCCCTGCAATTTCCAAGTAAACAGTTCATTGTTAAACAGGAAAGGTGATTCACAGAACATAAGAATAGTCCTCTGGGTTAGACCATTCTTATGGTGCCAACGTGTGTCCTTACCTACAGCAGATGATTTAGGAAGACTGTGAGGACAGGGAAAGCTCTGTAGTTCTTATGAAACAGTCCCTCCAGGATATACTTTAGGACCTTTAATTACCTGTAACTGATTTAAATCTTGAAACGTGTTGCTACAGGTTTGACGTTGTTTGTGAGCAGCATATTAACAGCCTTAAAACATGTCCCAGACTGTCATCTTTAACAGTGGATGCCTCTCCGTTTCTTCCAACCAGTGTTTACGCTTGCCTAAATGGAGATCTGAGAAGGCTCCGTGGATGGATGTGAAATGGATCTAGTCATGCATGTTTCATAGCTTTTGCTTTAGAAGGTCTGATCTTGGAGCCTGAGGGTTCAAAGATCCTGCAGTGGCAGTCCAAGGAGGTGTTTGCGTTTCCTAAAGTAAGACGCTGAAACAAATCCATAAAAGCGTAACGCCTTCCTGATGTTAAGACAGGTGAGGATGGTGGATGACGCGAATCATTCCTCAGAGGGAATCTAAATCTGTTTAACAATGAACTGTTTAACTGGAAATAGCAGGGAAAAGTTGCAAACCTTCTGCTTTAGGTCATACTTTAAAATTGCTCAATCCAGTTCTGTCTATTAGTCACGTATCAAAAGAGAGAAAAGATGTTTCTTTTACCTTTGTGTATGATGCAGATCCCTACTTTAAATCAAAATGAGCTAAGCACAGGTCTTCATTTCACCTCATTACTTCTGAATGTCTGGCGTAGAATCTGTTGAGAAGTGAGCGTGCTGCGAAACACGTTGTGAATCCGTGCCCTGGCTTTGTTTGGAGCGGGTGTCTTGCTCCAATATCACTGGAGTATAGTACAAAAAGAACCTAACCTGCTCGCTCTTTTCTTTTCTTTAGGAAAGATTGTTTGTCAGTGAAGAAAACGTTGATGGATTTCTAGGCACTGTTTTATGCCCTTCCTTTTGCTCCCAATCAGCACTGGAAAGTCAGCCATTAATTGAAGTGCTTGATGTTACTGAGGACAGAATTCAAATCAGGTTGAAGGTAAGGATCTCTCTGGCAGTAGTACGTATTGCTGACTGATTTATGTACTTCAGCAAGATCGTATCAAACCTGACCGAAGCAGCTTTGTTCCCATTTTGTCTTGATATAGCAGGGAAGACCGTGGAGTAGGGTGTATTTGCCAAGTATAAATGTCAGTTTTTAGAAGCAGACGTTCCCTTTTGTGCCATTTATTGTGACCAAGGGATTGAAACCTCCTGTATTTCATTGGGAAGAACAACTGCAATACAATCATTACAGACAGTGCTTTCTCCTTGTGGGAATACAGCATGGCACACACATGCTAAATCTCTCACTGGTATTAAAAAAAATACTAAGTAACTACCCAGTATCCCTCATCCAGATAGACCCCAAATGCTTCCAGGTCAGAGCTGATGACAATGTGCTGCAAACAAATCCTGGCAAATGTCATTAGAATAAAAACCAGAATGTTCTTAAAATGGGAATAAAGAAGTGAATAATCCATGTCCTTTAAATACCCAAGAGTTTGGGCTCATGTATGGAGCTCATGGTTAAAGCAGACTGTCTTTTGCATGGACACCTTTCTGGGTGTCTGGTAACCAGAAGTGACCTTACCTGGAGGGTCCTGGGGTCAGGAGGGAGCGGAGAGGCAAAGAACCTGGCAGCGGGGAGCCCAAAGGGCTCCTGAAGGTGGCCAGAGGGTACTCAGTCACAGCCACTGCTCCACTCTCTGCTTTGTCATGCAGACAGAGAAAACCTTGAGGACTTTGTGAAGAATCGGGTCTCGTTGTATTTATTTGGTTCAAGCGTTTAAATGCTTGGTGGTTTCCTGTTGTTTAGATAATTAAACATGGAACTATTCATCTTAACCGTTGGTCCCAGGTTCACTGCTTGTCATGTTTAAGGCCTCATTCAGGCTCCCCTTCTTCCTCCGTCCCCCTGTCTGTCTCAGGATGCAAGACCTAGTCTGCGTCTGAGGTCTGCAACAGGGTTAAAATGCCCTCCCTTTGCAAAACAGGAGAGGGACAGACAAAGATAACAAAACTTTTGTTTTGTAAAGGGGAAAATGTGAGGTAAAAACCTCCAAATCAACTGGGATTTCTTGGTAGACACCACATCAGAAATTCATTTAAAATTTTTCTTAAAGGAAGCACGGGAAGGTAATATGCAGGGACAATCAGACTACTTCTGTAAACTGGAGACGGCAGATGTAGTTAATATATAGACAGCCTCTTGGAAAGCAAGTTCAGATGAAGCATGTGACCTCTGGAACCGTGCTGGGGGACTGAGGAGTTACCCTAAAGATAGTGGCTTCAGCATTACTTGTCTTAACTGCTGGCACTAGTGGGGATTGCACATAAACGTTTAAAATTCAGGTTGTTGGAGAGCAAATGTGGATGTTTTGGTACCTGTGACAGGAAAGCTAAGATCCTTAAATCACTCCTGCGTTCATGTGGGAGAATCATCCAGTGCTGAGTGACTTACAGGCATTTCTTCCACATTTTTCTGGAGTGAGCAGTGGCTTTGGGGTCAGAGAGGGCTGGGTGCGTGAGAGCGACTCAGTTTCCGAGTCCATGGGTGCAGATGCTGCCTGATCCTGACTGCCCACTGACAGGGACATGGGAGCTTTCAGACGTTTTTCACTAAAGCAGTCAATAGCTAATGGTGACACTGGGTAACAGCTGTTTAGATTCACCAGGTCTCACAGTTCATGCTCTCCTGGGGCCAACTGCAGCAATTCCTGGATTAACTCATTTAGGCCGATTGAGAAAGATGGCTCACTCACCAGTTACACCTTCCACATCCGACAGGAAGGTAATTTCCCTAATTGCAAGGTTAAAACAAACTCCTTGCAGTGAGAGTTTAGATGCCTTGGCTGATTTTTGTGGCCCCTGAGTTTTGGAAAACAAGAGCCTGGGTGTGGTGAATCGCCCGGTCTTTCCCGCTGTTAATTGTGACAGAGGCTGTGGCCGTTTGGCAGCTGCCCAGGAGCGTTTCCTATTGCAGAGGAAACCCCGGGGAGGCCAACAGCCTCCTGCCACTCATTCCCACGCGCACTCCGGGGGCAGGAAAACCTCAGCGCCGGACTGACTCGGCTTTCTGAAGTATAGGTTGGAGAAACAAGTGTCTTTACAGCAGTTTTGTACGCCCAGCCTGTTACAACTGTAAAACAATACATTTATTTTCTCAACAGCCGCAGGAAGCGGCCCATTTAGAATGTGATGGAAAAGAAGAAACGCTTAGCAGTGCCAGAGGAGATCTCACTGAAAAGACAAACGGTGACTACCCCCAAACGAAGGCCGAAACTAACGGTACTGTGGCTGACACAGCTGAAGGAGAACGTGCTACAGAAGCCAACAAAACTTCGACATATTTTGCAACGGCTGAAACAATAGGAAAAGTAGGTTGTAGTTCACACCATTGTTTGCAGCATGAACCTTCTGACACCACTTCAGCGATTCCTGGCGAATGTAGGAGAAAAGAACTGGATTTAGAAAGCGCTGTCACAGTAGGCAAGAGGGCCGCGGCCACAGACTCTGAAAAGGGAGCAGCCCTTCTGCCGGAGGGGCAGGCGGGAGCCGGGGAAGCAGCTGCACCCGTGGGGCCGGCACTGGGGAGCCAGGGCGGCTGGGACAGCAGACCGGCGTCCCCGCTTCTCCAAGAAGTCAACAGCCAGGACGGGAGCGTGCGGATCGTCAGGGATCACGTAACGCACTGCCCGGTCACGTTTCAGAATTCTTTGCTGTATGAATTGGACTAGTGTAATTATTTTAGGATTTCCTTCTGTTTTTGATGGTTACTGTGACTTCCACATGCTGGTTTGTGGTTCAGGGCTAAGAGTAGGACAGGGGTTCCTACTGAAACTGTTTTGCTTACATGCCAACTTAGAATACTTATGTTGTTAATTAATTTTTGAAGTTAGCAGGTCTGAGTTTTCTGATCCCATGTATGGGCTCAAGCAGTTTTATTTACAAGGAAGATGCAGCTGAAGGTGAATCTGAGCTGGTGGAAGAAAAGGCATCTTCATTGTTTACGTAACTTTGTTAGTCTCTGGCTCCATTAAAGGGAGTATTTGTATATATCCTTTTTCTAACGGCTCCTTCAGGAATTGCTGTGTTTAGTCCACCTAGAAATGAGCAGTATTCATCGTTTTTTCAAACCTTACATTTTGTGATAACCGCAGGATTAGGCTTGCGCTGATTTTGAGCAATCAAATGAAATTTCTAATTACAGGGAGACGTTCTAATTAGTTTCCTAGAAATAATCAACATGTATACTATGTATTCCATCCTAGTACATCACTTCAGAACACAGTGCCCAACCATACCCCAATCTGTCAACTGAACAAATTCAATTGCACAATAAAAAACATCCTCTCTTGTTGCGTGTCTGCTACTAAGTATTCACCATTTGTAAAATGGATTCACTTTATCCAGATCAGATTTACTTTTCACAAACAGTGCCCCAGGAGCTTCAGCACCCTGGTTGCAAGTTCATCTCCCTGAAGTGCGATAACCAAAAGAACATATCTAACAATAATAAACTTTCAGTTCCCTTTCTTGCTGTTTCTGAAATAACTTCTGTTTTCTTTCGGGTTGTACAGGGCACAGATGTGCTTTAGAGGAATGTGACTTGTTCACAGCTGAAACGTTGCAGTCCTCTGTTAAACGGGAGGGCTGGCAGTGGGGGTAGGTGGTGGAAGTCCCAGCTGGAGGAGGTGGGTGTTTGCAGGGTTACGTTTCCCACCCTGGGGGGAGGCAGCGCTGCACCCTCAGCCCTGACTCTCTGCAACTGTAAACATGGAGCATGGACCAAAGCTTGTACAAAATCACGGCAGTTCAGTTACCCCTGGGGAAAAAAAAGAGCATCGTGGTCAAAATGAACATCTGCACAGTACTTGGGGGACTTCACAAAACTTGGCACTCTCTCAAGCGAAGGTTTTAACAGCTGGATTTGCAACCCATAAAGCAAGTGACAAATGGTGATAGAAGGAAAACCCTGCTACGCACCCTTCCAGGCAAAGTCACTGCTGTAGCCCGAGTACGAAGAGCACCAACACCACTTTTTCTAATTAAATAAATGAAGTTTTTTTTCCCTCCAGATCTCACAGCATAAAATCTACCTCTAAATATTTCACGTCTGTCACCTTAGTGCAGCATTTTCCTTCTCTGTGCTACAAAAAGCTTCTTATGTCCTACCAGTGGCGCTTCAAAGTGCCGTGCCATTAAAGCAGCCGAACCACTAGACTTAAAACGGGCGAGGAAGCGTTGGATGTTAACAAACGGCTCTGCTCTCCCTGCTCCAGCTCAGCGTGTTCCCATTACACAGCAGTATTTTTTTACTGGTTGCTTTACACCGCCCCAACTAATTTGAAAGCGAACTTTTTTTTTTTGGAACCAAACAAAAGAGGTGTCATGCCACGCGTTTGTTACTCTATTCTGCCTCAATTAGCGAGTATCATTAAAAATTTAATGAAGTGAAATGCACACTACTAGAATGAGTGATGGCATGTGTTCAGTCCTCTGGATTAAAGAAAAGACACCCCCTGCCTGCCCCGGCCCTGACTTTCTAGCAACACAAGACGACATCATCTTTTTTGTGAGAATCAAGAACTTCTCTGGTATTACAAAACAACTGAATTTTATTTCCGCAGAACTAAAAAAATCGTATATTTATCTACATTGTAGTAAAAACAATGCTTTTTCAAGATTTTCTTTTTTTCCTTCATATATTCATCAACACATTGCAACCAAACCGGGACGCGGGTATGGGGCATGAGGTGACCACGGGCGGGACGACGGTGCGACGGCACTGGCGGAGTTGACATGCAAAGCCTGGCTCCCATGGGGCTCAGTCCCCTCGCTCACTCTTCGCCACCCCTAGCCGCGGGCAGCACCGCTCTGCGCCCAACGGGGAAAACCCCGCACCAGAGCACCATGAGCACCAGAAAAGATGCACTTCAACACATTTTCTCCTCCTCTCAGGAAACACAGCACGTTTTGCGCAGGGGCCGTGGCAATGCTCTGAGCGGCCTGGCAGCAGCAAGTGACCCATTTCCAAAACGTGGTTGCCGAACATGAAAGATTACTATTTTGGGACACCTTTTACAAGAATGTTTATTCATATTAAAGCAGAAACCAACTCATAAATGCTTTTTATACACATGTGTGTGCCTGTAAAAGACAGTACGGAACAACTTAAAAAAAAAAAAAAAAAGNGGCTGTGAGACCGATCCTCACTGAAGTCTGCGGTAACTTTTACAGAGTTCGTGGTCCCTAATATCTCCCCACCCTCCATTTTTCACATGAGGGGACAGGGGTGCCATGGAGTACCTTTTACTGACACTCATCGTTTCGGGAAACAGGTACTGATGGTTGCTGTTCAAGAGAGAGTCAATTTTGGCACTCTGGGTGGACGGTCTGCAGGATTTCTTGTGGTGCATGCCACAGTCCCCTGTGTGAAAAATCCTGGGGATTTCGGGAACCAGCACTTTCCAGAACTTTGGAAGACAAGAGACAGTCAAGTGCTGCAGAGTCCAGTCCCAGTTGTAGTCGTCGTAGGTGCAGAAGGCATCCGTGCACTCGATGAGCTTCTGGTAGGTGTCTCTGCCAAAGGCCATGCCCATGTTGTGCTCGGTGGACTTCCACGTCTTCATCTCCACCTTGTCGGCACGGCCAGCGAAGCCGCCGCGGACGGGGCTGTAGGTGCCCAAGGAGACGATCTGGCACTCGGGGCACTCCCGCTCGCGCAGGGCCCAGAGCTTTTTGAGGACGTGGTAGAAGTCGGGTGCCAGGTAGTGGTCCTCCTCCAGGAAGAGGACGGGCCCAGTGTGTTCCCGCAAGGCCCGCACCCGCTCCCAGACGAAATGCAGCTTCCACCACCAGTGGTGCTTGGTCTGGGAGAAACGAGCTTCCCGGTAGTGCCCGAAGGAGTCGGGGTACTCGGCGTTGATGCAGCCCATGCGCAGGGCCGCCGCCTTGCCCACGTCGCGAGGGCAGTCGCGGGGGTCGTGGCCGGGGAACTCGCGGGGGTAGAGCTGGATGCTGAAGGGGAAGAAGACCTGCAGGACGGGGCAGAAGTCCACGCCCGCCGCCAGCCGGTTGAGCTCCTCGGCCCACAGGTCGTGGCTCAGCACCAGCAGCACGTTCTCCACTCCCGCTGCCCGCCGCAGCGACTCCAGCAGCAGCCGCAGGTGCTCGGCTCGGTCGTGCACCTGCACCACCAGGACCACGTCGGCGGCGGCCCGCGCCGGAAAGCGCCCGGCGTTCCGCACCGGCTGGTCGAAGTTCAGCCGGTAAACGAGCGAGCGGTAACTCAGCGTCCCGTTCTCGCCGAGAAGCGGCGGTGCCGGCGATGCGGCCGAGGCGTTGGCAGCGGGGCGGCGCGGCGGCGGCGGCTCGCTGACCCTCGGCGGCTCCCCGGTGGTACCGGTACCGCCCCGCTG
>VXBH01006317.1:469893-482470 GCA_013400035.1 Rynchops niger
CTCCCGCCGCCGCCGCCGCCGCCGCCGCCGCCGCTCCCGCAGGCAGCGCGCGCGCGCCGCCTCCGCCCCACGCGCACACGTCGCCGTACCCCATAGGGCGCCGCCCGCCCCGCCCCCGCCACCCTATTGGCCGCCGGCGCCGTCACTCAGGGCCACTTCCCGCTTCCGCCGGGGCCCGAGGCGGGAGGTGCTGAGGGGAGGGCGCGCGGCCCCGGTCCCGCTCCCCGCCGGACGGCCGGGAAAGCGGCAGCCTGATTGGTCAGCGGTAATTGGGGGCCGGTGATTAGGCAGAGCCAGGGGGAGGCGGCTGTAATGGGGCGAATCGCTGCGGAACCGCAAGGACGGCAGAGGAAAACCCTTCTGCAGATGGGAGAGTAAGATACGGAAATGAAATTCTTCTAGATTTGCAAGAATTGCATAAAATAATAGTAGAATCGCAAAAATAAGATAAATCAGCCTAGCTCTGCAAGAGTGATATACAATAAAATAATTCTAGGTTTGCAAGAATAATATAAGAAAATACTCACAGGATGGCAAGAATGAGATGAAATCATTCTAGAATGGCAAGAATAAGGAATTCGTTCTAGAATGGCAAGAACAAGATAAAACCATCCTAGATTTGCAAGAATAAGATACAGGATTGCTAGAATGATACGGCGATAAAATCATTCTAGATTTATAAAATAAAGTCATTCTAGAACCACAAGTACAAATTCATTCTAGAATTGTGAGAATAATACA
The DNA here is from genome assembly GCA_013400035.1 of Rynchops niger. NCBI lineage: Eukaryota > Metazoa > Chordata > Aves > Charadriiformes > Laridae > Rynchops > Rynchops niger. The sequence goes on from VXBH01006317.1 coordinate 470,635, forward strand.
CGATAAGAGAATCACTCTAGAATTGCAAGAATGAGGTAAGAAAAAAATTCTGGAGTTGCAGGAATAATACACAAAAAAATAATTGCAAAATAACAAAAATATTTTGGTGAAGGAACTTTCCCTAATATCCAATCTAAACCTCCCCTGGCACAACTTGAGGCTGTTTCCTCTTGTCCCATCGCCTGTTCCTTGGGAGAAGAGACCGACCCCCCCTGGCCACCCCCTCCTTTCAGGGAGCTGTACAGAGCAAGAAGGTCTCCCCTCAGCCTCCTCTTCTCCAGGCTGAACACCCCCAGCTCCCTCAGCCGCTCCTCACAGGATTTGTTCCCTAGAGCGAGGGGCACATTCCAGCTGCATCCAACAGGAATTTCTGACTGTCACCATCTGTCGTCCCACGTTTCATGCGTGCCCTGCCCCAGGTTTTGCTACATTTACTAGGGTCTCCACCACACTTCATCCCTTTCAGCACTAAAACTGTTTCCAGGAGGCTGCTGACGCTTCCTCCTCCTGCGCAGGGTGGTACTGATACGCGCAGGTTTGAGGGTTTATTTTTCAGTCTGGGTTAACATGACTACTCATTCCCATAATTTTAAGTATTTCTTGCCCCAAGAAGGCAGCCTCCACAGAGCCAGATTTAACGTCTTGCACAGCCGCGGCTAGAACTGGCAACTGGAACACCATCCAGTTGGGATAACGGAGTTTCCCCATCACACGGGCAGCGTACGGATAAACACAGGACAGATTGCAAAGTGCTTGGATAATGCAAAGTGGCTTCAGCACAGCAAAATCAGGCCAATTAACGAACGATCCAATCTGCCGCTAGCCCAGCTTGCAGCAGCGCTCAGGAGTATCAAAGCGAATCTGCCATCAGGGCTCTTTCCCCCAGACGACATGCCTAAGTGCAGCTTTCAGTTGCATTTCAAAGCGTCTCACATTAGGCAGCGTCCTCAAACTGTGGGCGAGAGCCTCTGGCTGCTTTAATCCAATGAGACCGAGCCCCGCAGTCCCCAGCTCTACACCTTCCAAGATAAACACCAAACTTCTTGGGCACAACATTTAACAGAAGGGACTGGAGCGACGCTCCTGTGCTTAGGACACATTTTTAATGAGTTTCACGGCTTGACTTTTGCTGACCCAAACTAAGCTTCGCATAACTCAGCAAGTTTCTCCTCATCGCCTGAGCACAACGGGTGGTTTTCCAGTGAGGCATTAAAAAAGCGAGGGGCTGGGCTCTGCGACAGCCAGTTTGATTCAATCAGATCACGTTGCTACAAATAGGAAACACCATATAAGTGGCCCTACAGAGCTCCCCACAAGCACATGAAATGAGGCAGAATAGTTCCTCTTGAGAATAATTTTTGCCCGGTCCCATTTTCTCTACAAAAAGCCCCAGATACAGCAGTTGGGTCACGCACACTCCTGCCTTTGCAATATCAGACAACAGAACTGTGCCTGTCTTTTGTCATCTACACTGGTCTGCACCTGCTCGTCAGCCTTTCCCCCCAAACAAACCCAGTGCAATGATGAGAAGCGAGCTGGAGGCGATCTACCAGATACCACAGTTGTCCTGCTGGCGGGCAAGGCAAACCGCTGGAGAAGATGCTCCTGAAAGGCTTGCTTCATATATTTCCCTTTTCTCCATCCTTTGTTGGAAGGTGGGAAAGCAGGGAGTTTAGAAGTCTCCTCCGGGTGTTTGACTTCCATGGAGACAGTGAGATCACAGCACGCTGGGGATGTCACTGTGTTGCTAGAAGGTGCTCTGGTACTAAGGCAGGGACGGACGGGGAGGAACCTCTCCAGAAAGGGGCTCCAGCACCCTGCCATCCTCCTTGACGGTGTCAGCTGCTGTAGTTTCAGAGGATTAAGGGAAGCCAAGTCAGTTTTGGGGATGACATTCATTTGCTTCAGAGTTAATGGCACACAAGTGTACGCACAGAGGATTTAAAAACCAGCAGTACAGCAAGATATTCCCAGAGAAAAAGTCTTTTCCCACAGTTCACTGCCTGCCTCTCATGCCAAGAGAGGCCACACTCCTCTTCACATCAGCCTTTAACCCCTAGCTGGTCCCTTCTCCCAGCGCAGCAGGGCTTGGAGAGGACTTCCCAGCTGAGCCCACAGCAGCCAGCTGCTCGCCTCTGGGCCAGGCAGGTGGGGCTCCTCCTCTGCCCTGCACATCTGGCTCTCTGGGAGGCTGCGGCCACCCACACATCTGCAGCTGCATCAAAAATTCCTGAGGAGTCCCACAGGAGGCCCAATTTCTCTGTCTACTCCACTTCCCTCCTCTTAATCACGCACTCCACCTAAAAGGTATTTTTGCAAACGAGTAATCCTCCAGGCTGCTGCAATCAGGACGAGCTCCGGCTCCCTTTACAGCAGCATTAGCATATGACTATTTAAAAGCTCCCAGGGTTACCTCTGCGGTGCTTTTCAGAGATGGTTGTTGAGGTAGACAGGCACACTTGGCCTCCTCCTTCACCAGATCTCGGTAGCTGAAGAGCAACATAAGAGACGATTCATCCACATCTTCCTGTATTTGCTTAAAAGTTACTGTTTCACAAATACTGTATAAAGACATCACAGTCCAAGGTCCTTTGACATTTGCAGAAAGTTTTAATGACACTCAATGTTTCTAGAATAAAGGTTCCTCTTCCTCAGGGAAACACGTCCCCTGGCCTTGTCAGAGCAAAGCCCTTCAGTAAGCATGCTTCAATACTTGTTTCTGCTGTGAATGGCTCGGATTAGCGAAGAGTTTGAAACTGATAATTTTGAAAATGTGGATGAAGCCAGTACCTTCTTCCAAAGCCTGCTGCCACCTTTCAGGCCGCTCCTCCCGCTACACATCGCATCAGGCTGTCATCTGAAGCCCCGTCTAGATTGGTTCTGCACTTGCTAACTACAAATATCTTGTTTTCCTATTGAAACTACACAGCGGCACATTTACCTATGACCCAAAGAGATGCAGAATGCACTCCTGGGCAGTCAATACCGCTTCAAAAATAACAGCGTAACACGCTCCCTCCAAGCCATCACGTGTCCCAGCGCATGGGATGCCTCCAGACGTCTCAAGGGACTTTTGTTCTGTGCTGTTTCAATACCTCAGCCACAGACCAGCTGACAAGAAATGAAATAAGGGTGTGTGGATACTCTCCAGTATTTTGGTATCTTCACCAGGAAAAAGGGCAGGAGCTAATCCCTAGAATACACTGGATGAAAAACTCATTAGAGAAAACACAATTCACACATACATAGAAGGGTTTCAAAATTTAATAAGCTGTGACACAGTGAACAATTCAAGAACCTTAAAAACATGAGAGTTAAGAAACAAAGTTTAGGTCACATATTTAGAAAAAGACATTTCTTGTATCCCAAAGAGATAAAACCAAAAACATCTGCTCGGGTAAAAAAACCAGCAACACTGGTCCCTGCTTGAAGCGAGAACGCTCGAACAGAACTTTTTAAAAAGCACCTGGAATTGCATGACCAGTTTTACACTGCTCACACCATAATTTCTTCTCGTAGCAGCCTAACAAGTTGCTCTACAGTAAACAAGTCAGGAAGAGCCCAGTCCAGGAATAAAGCCGACGCAGTCATCTTCTGTCGGCAGAGTTCAGAGCCTTAGGTGTAAGCAAAGCAGTTTGATGCTCACCTCCCTTCTCCTAGCAAGAAGAAACCACTTATGGGACAAAACAAGAAAAACTGCCATGATACTCCGAACAAAGTCACAGTAATAGGAAAAAGAAAGCAAAATACGTTCTAAGAAAGATTCATTCAAGCTAAGCATCGCTTTTTATTCCAACCGAAGAGAGACTCTAGCGGTGGAGGAACAGTCAGGCCACAGGATCAGGCTGACAGTGCCCCCTCACTGCAAGACTGACATTAACAAGCAGAAAACAATTTCAGGCTCCTCCATCACCGGACAGAACTTCAGGCAGAGCTCTTGTGCCCGATAATGGTCACCTGTTACTCTGCAGGTACCTGTCCAGGAACTGGGAATAGCAGTCTAGAGAACAGAAGTAGCAGATGACGGGTGCTTCCGTACCTCCCATGTTATCCACGAGGACCACGGTGTGAGCTACGTGATGAAGATTCATGGTCACCGTGATCTGAATGAAGCTGCTCAGACAGGCCCTGCCGCACTGGCATGTTTTAGCCACTTCCAGATCTTCACAGAGGTGAGAAGGAAGGAGATGACAACCATAAGGGATTCTGTTGAACAAGAGGAGCAAGTGTGAATTCACTACAAAATTAACCAACGTCACTCAAACACAGTGACACGCCATATGCACCAGTTGGAAAGAACACCTTTCCAGGATCATAGACAAGGCAAATTTTAAATTTTGCCACTTGCAATATTGGAATTAAATGCCACACTCCAAGACAGTCCCTGAAAACATACAACCATGTTACTGACCCCTAAGTACCAAGGGCCTGAACTCTTGAAGACACTGCAATGGGAACCAGGGGGTTCACACAAATCATAACCTGTACCACAGCGATAGAGAATTAAAAAGAAGATTAAGAATAAAGAGAGAACTGGGCGCGTACCTGCTCTTCCCTCACATTAGCCAGGAAGATCACTGTATTTCATCCTGGCCTGACAAAGCACCCATAATTTACTCCTCACTCTCTAACATGAAGAAGTGGTAGGAGCGTAAAAACGCTGCATCCAGAGGAAACGAGATAAAAATGAGTCTTCTATCAGTAGTACTACATTGTGGGCAATAAATTAAGGTTCTCTTGATATACTGCTCTTTTTGTCCATCGTGTCAATTATGATATCCAGAGACAGGAAAAAGAATTGCTTCTTTTTAAATTCGCAGCAGGGAGGCATTGTGTTTGGGGTACAAAATAAATAGTTTCCCTGAAGTACTCTCTTGAGTTAACTTCAAAGTGTGGGTATCGCCAGTGTCAGCTGTCACTCGACACTTGCAGACTGGGTCTCACTGACTCACATCCCAACTACACCTACATATTCCCAATTCTTTCTACATACCATCATTCACATAGCTAAGACTCCTGTGGGTTTTTTTTTCCACCACCTCAATTTCAGGACGTCTTTTTTTTTCTGGTCAGGAAGAGCATCTTCACAGCTCTGGCACTTGCCCAGAATGTCACTATGAAGACTGATTTCCAAACGTTTTCTTCCTTTCTCGAGGTTTTTACAGCCCATCATCACTCTGTTTCTCATTCTTTGTTAATTCTCACATCCAGTGAATGGCAGACAGGATGTCTGTTGCCCACTTGTTAGACTTCTTTTTCCTTTTTCTTTTCCATTTCATAGAAGGGTTTGGGTTGGAAGGCACCTGAAAGATCATCGAGTTCCAACCCCCTGCCCTGAGCAGGGACACCTCCCACTAGACCAGGTTGCTCAAAGGCCCAATAATAATAATAATTGGATAATCAGGAGCCCTCTGATCAATGCTGTCTCCTAATAATCACAGACCCGTGGACACGGGGACTGTCTCCATCGCCCCTTGTCTCACTGAGGCTCCTGGAACAGAAGAGCCTTTTTTGTTCTGCGTGGTGCCATTTTCTTAAAGCCTGCTGCGTGGGGGCCAGGGGCTGCGCTAACAACCAGGTATCCTTAGGTACTCTGGTAACTGAGCACCAAAATCTCACCAGTGTTGAGGGATTACATTTTCTGGGAAAAAAACCCAAGCCCTAATAATAGTTGTATCGAAACCACTGCCATTTCTATAAAGTTGGGAAAGGAGACACGTGGAGTTTAAATGCTGTAATAAAATCAGCAAGGTCAGAAGTGGGTTTTGAAGCAGAACATTTGGCTGCTCTGCACATTTCCAGGGTGTGCCCTGCGTGCCTGTGGACACCTTTAGCACAGACTTCTGAGCAATTAACTCAGGTTTATGGGGCGCTCCCCACCCCCAAGGCAAGAATGGGCACAGAATGGATATTAGGAACGTTTCCAGTCTGTCTCTCACCCCCTTTCTATACCCATGACTCTTTTCCATCCTCTGGCTCCCTTTTCACCCAGAACAGGGTGGGAGTAGCAGCAGCTGGTGCCGGAAGGATCACAGGCAGCAGCACGCAGGCAGAGCTATGTCAACGGTGTGAAGGAAGGAGAGAAAACAGATAACAAACAGCAGCCTGGCCAGGCTCATGTGTACTTGGTGAAATAATAATTTTTAAATTACCTTAGAACTGGGCTTCTCCGCCTAAGACAGAAAACCCTCACTCCAACACCAAAGGAAATTAACAGCTGAAGGAAAACCTAAGGTAGGGAGTAGTCCACAGTGGGCAATGCCAACTCTGGTGTCACATTTGCCCTCTGAGAGGCCACCTTGTGGTACCTTTCTAACACTACTCGGCTTGTGCAAGGTCCCACCTCGAGCAGAAGCAGACAGATCCATGTCTGTAACTGTGAAGGTAACCTTTTGCCAACACGCTGTTCTCACACAGGAAAGGTCAGTGACGGGCTCACAGGTATTACACACGGTTTTAGCGTACTTTAATGTGAGCACAGGATGAAGGGCAACCACGTCTGAAAGCATTTTCCAAGCTAGAGCCCAACACGAAGTATGATCTGTGCCACAAAATCCACTGCAATGTAAGCTCCTCAACACAAAATGCCAGAGTTGGTTCAGGGTTGTAGAACTAATTCTTGGTTGGGAAAGAATATTCTGTTACGGTGCCCCCATTTTGTGAATAAAAACATTTCAACCTATGGCTTTCTCTAAATGCTTCCAAGTCACCGATTACTGTGTTATCCTGTATAACAAAGGGATAATTTTACAAGTGGAATTAGAAGCAACTTTAACCTCATGATTTTAGTAGGTGAAGAGCAACTGCCACTGACAGGAAAACAAAAATCAACTCAGGAAAGTTTAGACTTGACAGATTTGAAAGGGATTAGGTGTAATGTCTACCCATCCTGCTACTCTTACCTGTAATTTACGGTTGCTCTTGCTGCGCACTCTAATAAAGTCAATGGTATTTTCAGTTGTATGTTGGGAACAAGCAGATTAGGCTGTTCAAAAGGATTTCCAAAGAGATCCAAGTTCTCAAGACAGAGTTTCCTAAAATCACTGGGCAAGAACGGAAGTTTGTTTCGAGCTGCCGACAGAAAGCGCAGATGATCTAACTGGCCAATCTTGAATGGCAACCTAATCAACTCATTGTCATCGAGCTTTAGGTTAACGAGTTCACGCAGCTGGCAAAACTGAATTGGAAGTGCTTTAATTTTGTTTTGGCTGAGGTCCAAGAACTGAAGAGACTTCTGCAGGGTGGAGTTGCACAGAGCCCCACTGAAGGACTCCAGGTGATTGTCGTGCAAATTAAGCTCCTGAAGACAGATCAGGTCACCAATAGTAGCTGGCAGCTGCTTGATATGATTATGACTTAGGTCTAGCTTTTGGAGTTTCTTCAAACAAAGGACACGCATGTCGATCCGAGCAAGTTTGCAGTATGAGGCTTGGAGATGTTCGAGGGAGTAAGGAAAGTTTTTGGTGAGAGGGTAGTCCCTTCTGGAAGTTATGATCATTTTGGTCTTAGGTTTTTCAACTTCTGATGTCTTTGCTGGTACCAAAGCAGAGAGCGGGAGAGCTCCTATGTCAGTCCCTTGGTGAGCCAGTCTCACAGCTGAAAGGAAATTCTTTAAATTGCTGGCATTTGCCTACAGGAAAACACAAATGTGGAATTAAAAGTTCATTATTTTTGTGCTCATTTGTGCTAACACTTTCTGAACTATTTTGTATGTATATCAAGAGCTACCAACTCAGCAGGGCAATGAAATGGGAAACAACTCGGGCCTACTAGGTTGTCGTGCTGTTTACAGTATTTAAGAACAAATGGCATGCAATTTGAATGAGAAGTTACAACCTCTCTGAATAATCTAGATCAAACAAACTGCATGGCATTACTCAGAAAAAGAACAAAGCACTGAATTCACAGCTGAAAATAAAGTACAGAAAAAAAAAAGTGCCTGATGCACTGTGATCTTCCTAACCTCCAGCATGATAAAGGGACAGGTTATAAAAACACACACGTGGAAATCGGAGATCTAAAACTTGAGATAATAATTTCTGAAAGTTGCTGGGAACAATAAGGACAGAAACTCAGGTTAAATTTAAACACAAAGGAAGGTGGAAAGCTTCAACGCAGGTTAAGTAGGTGCTTCTGGTCACACACAGCTCTTTTTGGTTGTGCCAGCCTCAAACAAGAGGATAATTATTTGCAGTCCTGCAAACAACTGATCGATTTTGCTTTAGGTGGGATATAATACAATGGCAGTAAGGACAGAGCATGAAATTAATGACCTGTATTTTAAATAAAGGTCAAGAAAGCTGTGATACATTTGTAGTACTGATATAATCAATTTTTATGAATAAGAAGGTGACCAAATATTTCTCTTCTACATTTTCTAGCAAGTCTCTACTCAACCTGAAGAGCAGCTGACAGACGCTAAGCTATAAAGTGAATTCTAAAATAAAAAGCACGATGCATCCATACAAGGAAAAGTCACCTCTCATTGCAGGAAAGAACAAACTTGGAGTTTTGGGATGGCTTGGAGTCGAGAGGTTTGCACTGTTCCCAGCTGTAACTTCCCCAAGCCTAGTGACACACATTTCTGCACTCAAAAGACAATTTTGCTCCTAAATGTATTTGTTTATACCAAATTCTAGAGTGTCCAGAACTAGCTTACATCATATGCTACAAGCACTGAGCACAACAGAGCAATGATCTTGGAAACTTCTGGATGCTACTGTGATATAAAGACAATAATGGTCAAACATATTTGACTGCATTGCTAACCTAATGACTGATCTCCTTAATCATCCCGTGCACATCTGTTCTCTTATTTCCTGATGCGGTATCCTCCAGAGATGAGCAAGTTGTACATCAAAAACCTTTGTTATCCAAGACCAGTGTTCATTTTCTCAACGAATTTAATGAAAACTCGACTCCCTGTAACTACAGACAGATTTGTCATGTTTCCAAGGGCAATAATTAGCTAACTAAACTTGGAAGTAAGAAGAAAAAAGTCCTTCATATCTGTAAACACCAAGTAAAATAACTAACTATACATTAGACTTGAATTACAGGCAATATTTCTTTGATCTCAAACTATGAGACACAACAGTACCTGTTTCTTGTAGCCAAAAGCTCTAGGATGTTAAGAGTAAGTTTACACTGTTCATGTGAATTGAAAGTAAGAGTACTTCGTATTCTGAATCTTTGAGACACATAATTTCCTCCACAATACCTTCGTAAAGGTAATGTAGTACCTGTAAACCTTGTTGTTGAGTAACCTTGAATATCTTGAGAAAAATAATAGGATACACCTAAGGAAAAAGGCAAAGAATTAGTTGGAAGCGCTCAGGATACAGTTTTCTGCCACAAGTCTGAAGTCTGCACCACAGAAAAGAAGTTGGGAAAAGAGGTTAATATGCGTTAATGCCTTACGAGTCCCTTGTTTCAGAACTAAATGAATGATGACAGGGCAATCAGAGATTACACAGATTTCAGACTTTGCGTGCGATGTAGCAGGCACAGGCTTGCTGAAGGAAAAAACCAAACCACAGTGATTTTATTATTTTTGCTCCAGGGCTGAATGCTATGGATGGACGTTTCTCAGCTTAATTTCTGATGTGGCTGAATGCAGCAAATGGCACCACCTGGCAGAGTACAAAGAGTGGAGTTTTGCATGGTCGCTGCACGCAGTGAGCATAGACGTACCTGGAAATCCCTTTTCTACAAAGCTTTTGTCCATCTTTAAAAAGCCTTTCTGTAATGAAATTATGAAATAGCAGAAACGCTATGGAAAAATTATCAATACTGTTAAATCGGTTTTCTGGATTTGGAGCATTAAAGAGGAATATATATGATCACAACAGACCTGCTTTTGCAGCTTTGTTCCAAGATAAAGCTTTTTGACTTCTCACACTTCAGCAGAAATACTCAGAGTAAAGGATATAGAACAAGAAGTTATTCTGGATCTAACGCAACATGCATGAGTTTTCTTTTTTGCATAAGAGCACATTTGCTTATGACAAGAAAAACAATTCAATTGGATTTGGACACACACGGCTTTTTTTCTACATAACCCTGCTAAGGCGAACTGCTCTCTTAATCAAATTAAGGCTGCTCTCCTTACCACCATAGTCTTCACTCTTGCACAGACAAGGTACTTCCTAATCACCTTAGTCCTGCGCCATGTTCTGCAAAATCTTGGGCTACCACAACTATATTCAGGCTTATATTCAGTTATTGGCCTTACTCCCAACAAAATAATCACTTTTTTCTTTCTTGCTGGGTCGTATTTGTTTTCTTTCCAGTATGTGACCATCCTGAGTACAGACTAATTCACATTGTTTGTTAAGCAGACCTCGCAGCCTGCCCTGAGGTCCACTGTGCTCTGGCAAAATTGTTGTCGGTGCCTGTTGCAGCTGGAGTTTAAACACACCCCGTGCATTTCTCCTTAGCCAGGCCCTTTGAGAAAACATTCTGCTTCTGAAGGAGTAAACTTCAGCATTCATGATTACAGCTGCTCAGTCTGACATCACTGAAATTATTAAAGGATCTCCTTTGGGCCAAAGAATCACCGTTGCAATGGAAAGTCAAAGTGATTTTCCAAACAAAAAAATCACTGTTATTTGCTTTTATTAACACATCCTAACTCCAAGTTAGAAAAGCCATCCTGCTTTCCTTTTCTACAAGGCTACAAAAGATTACTAGAACAGGCACAGAAAAAAAATGAACAGTGTAAAAACTGACCGTTAATGCGTAAATTTTTTTTTGTGAATTTAGCATTATTAAAAGCATTTGAACAGCTTCCAAATATCCTATGAACTATAAACAAATACATTGGTGAGTTCTACTGTCAGCTAAGCATTAAGGTGAGATGGTGCCTCTACTGCTGATCCATACCGTGTGTTTCCAACTCTGAAAAACACAGTGGGCACACTGCTTATACACTCCGACATGAATATTTCTCGGTTTTTAGTTAGAAAGACTATAAGCGATGACCTGTTTGACAGAACTCACAGCCGAAGAGTGAGACGTTGCATCACAGAGATGAAAACAGTTGTTGCTTTCTAAATAGAAGACAAAGAACTATAGGTGAAATGGACTTTTCTGCTCCTGCTGTTTCCCCAGAGGGAGAAGAAGGAAGGAGAACCAGAACGCAGCCCAGCAAAGAAGCTGGGCTCCGCCTTCCTGGCACAAAATGAGCGGGTTTCTTTATATCTCCCTTTTTGCTGTAGCCTGTTGAGGACATACGAAGCCAAGCTCCTTCATGCCGCCTCCCTTACACCTCTATGCCAAAGTCGTAGGAGGCCAAAAGAGACTGTTAAGACAGGACTTAGTCGCTGTGTGGCATTTGTTGGATGCACCCCAAGCCCGGGGACCACCGGGGCCCGTCCAGCACCCCGGCAAGCCGCCCCCGCAGGCCGCTGGCTTCCGAGTGGGGGCACGGGCACTGATTCCTCAGCGGTGTCCCGGCCCGGCACCCACCTTGCTGAGGCAGACGTCCACGGCGGGCTCCCGCAGGCGCACGGTGGCCTTGCCCTCCTCCACGAACCGGGTGAAGAACCGCTCGATGTTCTCCTGCACCTGCGGGACACAGCGGGACATCACCAGCCGCGTCGGGACGAGGAGACCGCCCCCCGGGCCCGGCTCCCCCGCCCCGCTCCGGTCCCCACCTTGTAGCGAGTACCGACCCGGTCCCNCCGCCGCCGCCGCCGGGCAGGGGCCGCGGGGCCGCCCGATGGAAGGGCTCTCAGGGCGGGCGGGGCGGACGGTACCAACACCACGACCACCACCACCGGCAGCTCCGGGCAGCCCGAGCGAAGGCCCCTCAGTGTAGGGCTGCGCGCCGGCG
>VXBH01006317.1:482592-590283 GCA_013400035.1 Rynchops niger
TGTAGGGCTGCGCGCCGGCGCCCCCTGCAGGAGGCGGTTGGCTGGGCTGGGCGGGAAGAGACGGTGGCACGTGAGAGGCGCCTTGGAGAAGCTGAGGGGACGGCGGGTGCGAGGGGCCATGGAGGAGCTGAGGGGACTGAAGGTGCGAGGGGACACGGGGGAGCTAAGAGGATGGGGGATGTGAGGGGCCATGGAGGAGCTAAGGGGCCATGGAGGAGCTGAGGGGGCNGCCGCGTCGGGACGAGGAGACCGCCCCCCGGGCCCGGCTCCCCCGCCCCGCTCCGGTCCCCACCTTGTAGCGAGTACCGACCCGGTCCCTCGCCGTGCACACCATGAGGTAAACTCCGCCGCCCCGCGCCCGTCCGGGCGGGCGGCCGAGCGAGAGGAGGGCCCTGGTGCCGCGGCCGCGGCCCCGCAGCCCGCAGGTGGGCAGGAGCCGGCTGACCACCTCCACCTCGCACTGCAGCCGCATCGCCGCCCGCCCCGCCGCCGGACAACCGCCCGATCCGGGGCGGGCGGTGCCGCTCNTCCATGGGGGAGCTGAGCAGCCATGGAGGAGCTGAGGGGTTGGTGGGTGTGAGGGTCCATGGAGGATCTGAGGGGGTGGCAGTGTGAGGGTCCATGGGGGAGCTGAGCAGCCATGGAGGAGCTGAGGGGTTGGTGGGTGTGAGGGTCCATGGAGGATCTGAGGGGGTGGCAGTGTGAGGGTCCATGGGGGAGCTGAGGGGGCGGTGGGTGTGAGGACGCCTCTGGGCTTGCTGGTCCCTGATGGCCCCTGGGACATGGCCACATAGGGGGGTGAGTGGCTCCGCCACAGGTCCAACACCACAGGCAAATTTTTAGGGCAATTTCTACAATTACAGTGTGTAATGGAGGAATACAGGGTTTACAATAAATCCTTCTCTGTGTTCACATTTGCAAAGGTAGCAGCAAATACCAGTACTGATGTTGTGTCCGTTGTGTCCAGTGCAGCGACAGCAGAAACCACGACCAGTGAGTGACAGAACATCACCTCGGGGGTGGCCGCCTGTCCCCGGTGGCTCACTGAAGGGTGGGTTTGGGTGTAACGCCACCAGAAATGAGAGTCGCGGGTGTTCAGAAACTGAGCTTGGGGAAAAGACGTGTTTGTCCGTGCAGTCGCCATGTGGTTGATTTAGCTGCCAGCATTGCACGTTATCTGCTCTGAAGGCAGAGACGGCTCAGACTGTCTAGACGCCAGGAGAACATGAGGCCTCACGAAAGAGTCATTCCCAAAATCACAGGGAGAAATTCCATAAAGTGAAAAATTTGAAATATTAAAGAATTCATGATAGTAGAGCTAGGGCAGGTTGGGAATCTCCATTCTACAGTGAAATTTCAGCACCTGGGAAGAGTCGCTTTAATTGCAGAATCACAAAAACTTGGGTGCAGTAGACATTGGAATAATACCACTTAGAAATTGAAATAATACCACTGAATTTAACAGAAGTCCTGGCTTGGGGGTGGAAGATGGGTGAAGCCAGCACTGTGTGAGCCTGGGCTGCTTGCTGAGGGGATGCAGGTGTTATGGTTGGAGCACCCCACAATAATTTATTCTCATTTAGACAATTATTCTCTCACCCGATGACCCCTCCCCTCCTGGGAAGGGGAATCGGGAAAAACAAGGAAACCCCAGGGTTGAAATACAAACAGATTTAATAGGATAAGACTAAATAATGAACACTAATAATGCTAAAGAACCCATATTGATCCCGATACCAATGTAAAATAGACAAGGATCATTTCCAGCCCATTCCACCAGCAGGAAGCTGCACTCCCGGCAGGGACAGCCAATGTGGGACCCTGCGAGCGCTGCGGCAGGAAGGGAAGGGCTCAGAGCTCTGGCACCAGGGCAAGGAGTGCTCGGGATCCCAGACATCAAGGGAGAGAAAAAAACTCCGCAGCAAACTTTGTAATTTCTATTGAATGTGCTGGTTTTGGTATGAAATAACCCTATTGTCAGCTTGGGTCAAGTGCCTGGGTCTCGTTCCTTCTCATCCCTGCACCTGGCTAAACTCAAAAACACTGAAACCTTGAGACCCACATCCCACAGCTGACCGTAAAGTAAATATTTTCACCACTTTGGACGCTAGAGTTTTCTAAAAGTGCGGTTTTCCTAAGGACGATAAGAGGCTTTACCGAAAAGTGCGATTACTGGAAACGGATCCTGCGTGGCTGAGGCCGGGCCGGCAGACGCGGCTGCCTTGCGGCGGCCCCGCTCGCAGTGTCGGTTTCAGGCCAGCAGGGGGCGACGCGGCGCGCGCTGCCCCCGCGGCGGCAGGCGGCCAGCAGGAGGCGGTATGCGAGGGGGGCAGGAAATAATAGGCGGGAGCGGCCGCAAAAAGAGCCCGCGTCTCTCTGTGTTGCCCAGGCTACGCTGCAGTGGCTATTCACAGGCGCGATCCCGCTACTGACCGGCACGGGAGCTTTGACCTGCTCCGTCTCCGACCTGGGCCGGTTCACCCCTCCTTAGTCAACCTGGTGTCCCCCGGCTCCCCGGGGCTCACCATATTGATGCCGGCCTTAGCGCGGACGCCCGCTCGGCATAGCGCACTGCAGCCCAGAACTCCTGGGCTCAAGCGATCCGGCGGACTCAGCCTCCCGAGTAGCTAGGACTACAGGCGCGCGCCACCACGCCCGGCGTGCGCTGTCCTCGCGCCGCCGCCTCTACTCCCCTCCTGCCTCTGACGTCACGGCGGGGGGCGGGGCCGCGCCGCAGGGCGGGAGCACGCAGGGGGTGATCCGCGCACGCGCCGGCCGCCATCTTCCTCTCGCAGCTCGGCGCGCAAGCAGGCAGCATGGGCCACCAGCAGCTCTACTGGAGCCACCCCAGGAAGTTCGGCCAGGGCTCCCGCTCCTGGTCAGTACGCGCCCCAGGGGCCGCCCCGCTGGCTGCTGGGCTCTCCCAGCCGTAGCAGCTGCCTCGCTCTGTCCCTTCTCTTCCCATTCCTCTGCCCCGCGCCGCCATTACCCCCGCCTCACCGGCCTTGCTCTCTCACTTCTCCCCTTACAGCCGCGTGTGCTCTAATCGCCACGGCCTCATCCGCAAGTACGGTCTGAACATGTGCCGGCAGTGCTTTCGGCAGTACGCCAAGGACATTGGCTTCATCAAGGTGAGGGTCGGGGCTGTGCGGGACGGGTGGGTGTGCTGAGTGTGCCGCTTCCTGCTGACGCCTCTCGCTTTTCTCGCTCTTTCTGCAGCTGGACTGAGCGCCGGGAGGATGAGGCTGTCGCCAGAAGCTCCCGGGGCTTCCTTGACGCATCGACAATATCTCGGCACAGCCATACTCAATAAATAGTCTCCCTGCCCTACTGATGTGTGAGCATTTGCCTTTTGTAAAGGTTCCAATGGCTGTGGGGCTTTCATCCCCTCACAGTAGTCCTCTCAGATGGGTGGGTGCTGCACGGGGGCAGGCAGAGAGTCTGCCTTGAAGTCCTCAGCTTTCAGCGCTGAAACCATGTGAGTCCGGGAGTACTGATGCTGGTGTGATGCCTCAGAGCCCTCAGGTTTGCAAGTGGAGCAGTGGAATGGCTCGCTTAAGATGGCGGGTAGGTGAATGGCTGGGCAGTCTGCTGGAGTGCTGCTGCCAGTAATGCCAGGCTGACTTGGGTTAGGTACTGGCAAACTCTGCTCTTACTGAGGTAGAAAATGGGGCTGTCCGAGCATATCTGTGGTGCGGAGCTGTAACTCAAACTTTACAGGTATGTTAGCCAGAAAAGGAGAATTTTTTTTTTTTTTTAAACAAAAAGAGGGTGGATTCAGATTAGATAGAATGAAGAAATGTTCTACACTGAGGGTGGTGAGATGCTGGCCCAGGTTGCCCAGAGAGGTGGGAGATGCCCCGTGCCTGGAAACGTTCCACGCCAGGCTCGATGGGGCTCTGAGTAACGTGATCTAGTTGAAGATGTCCCTGCTCATGGCAGGGTGTTGGACTAGATGGCCTTTAAAGGTCCCTTCCTATCCAAACCATTTCATCATCTGGGGGAAAATGCTGTCATCCTAGGATCTTCCCTTTGCCTGGAGGTGGTGACATCAGACTGAGCAGGTTTCTGGAAGGGTTTCTACGTTCTAACCATGTACCAGTGCTCAAAGTCCCACGTGGACTGTCATGTGTGACGATGCTGAGCTGCTGTGGTGTGCCTGACACAGCCCAGAAGGATGATGGGGAGCAAGCAGCTCCCCTGGCTGCCCCCAGAGGCAGCAGCATGTGGCTCACAGGGGTGTGGGTTTGGGGGCACCTGGGGAGCTCTGGCTGGTGCTGGGCTGGGGAAGGGTCAGCCTTGCTGCAGGTGGAGGCACTGTTGGGCCTGTCAGTCTCTGAATGAGAAATGGCCAAACCCCTGGTTCCCAGGCGGAAACTGCAGTGTGAAGGTGAACTATGCTAAATAAATGAAAAAAAAAAAAAAATTGTTTGGTGATTGATTATTTGTTTTCCAATATCTCCTGATCTATGGAGTTGATCATGGGTGTGTGCTTTTTGTTTCAGTGAGATTCTGAAAAGCCAGAAACACATTGTTTTTCTAACCGATTACTGAATTTCTTATGTTCTTATGTTTCTATGGCTCTCACTGGGGAAGAGTAAGTCATTTGTTCTTACGCATTATTTTAACCCATGTTACAATCTGTCCCTGATCCCCAGCAGAGAGCGGGGAGCTGCGGTACCAAGCTGGTCTCAGCAGCTGGTGTGAGTCCCTGTGAATGCTGCTGGGGAGCCACAGAGGAGCTGGTGGCACTCAGTTAAGCTGTTGCTTGTTCCTTGAGCCAGCCATGTGCCCTTGTGGCCAAGGCCAATGGTCTCTTGGGGCGCATTAAAAAGAGTGTGGCCAGCAGGTGGAGGGAGGTCATCTCTCTCTGTTCTGCCCTGGGGAGGCCACATCTGCAGTGCTGGGGCCAGCGCTGGGCTCCCCAGGTCATGAGAGACAAGGAACTACTGGAGAGAGTCCAGCGGAGGCTACAAAGNCCAACCCCTGTCAGCCTGGGATTGGACCCCGCAGACAAGAATAATTGGGCAGAGGAATTAAATGTATGGAGTGGATGTGGTTTCTATTCCACGCTCTTCATATACCTCTTAAGAACTGACAATAACAATTAAAAAAACACCCTCTGTACCAAATAGCTAGGGATAGCCATTGAAAAGCAGCTTCCTACTTGACAACAAAACTAAAATATGTTTTTGAATTACTTTGTACACACTACAGTACCTGAATTGCCACCTTGCAATTTTGTAAATGCTTTAAATGTCCTTGCCTTTTCCCTATTCTATTGCTCCCATCTTCTAGGTCTAGCAGGAAGGTGGTGTAGTACAAACTGTAGTGCCTTTTTACCTAATTGCTGCCTTAACTAGGTATTTATTGCCCAATATACACTGAAGACTAGGTGCCAAGACCTTGAATTTCCTGAGCTCGCGGTGAAAATTGCATTTTTGTTTTTTCCTAAAGCTGATGGTTACAGACTCTGAAGAGGCACAGATGTGAAGCTCAAACTTATTTGGAAGCGAAGTGATTTATAAAGAGCTGCTGATTCCCCCAAAGAATAGGTAAAATCAAAATATTCTTCAAGGACTTTGCACTGGTGGCAAACAACTAATAAATGTTTTCCTGTAGGGAAATAACATTGCCTCCTTGGAGCCAAGTAAAAGGTAGTGATGCCTTAGCTTTCAGAGGGATGAACCTCTAATTGCTGGAATAGAGTTTATAGGGGATTTGGACTGTTGGAAAAAAATGCTAAATTGCATTGGATTATGCACCAGATAACATCTACGATTGTCAGAGGCTCCAGGAGGAATTTGTGAGGCTTTGGGTAAAACACTGGCTTTTAAACTCATCCTTATGCTATAAAACTGAAGCTGTCTGACGTGCTTAGATAGGAAAAACAGCGGAATACCTCCCGGTGAGCTGTGGCAGGAGGGCCGCGGTGAAATCCTGCGCCGTCTGTGAACCCCTGTGTGCAGAGCTGGTCTCTGATGCTCTGAGGTCTGCTTTATTGGTGGGGGCATCTTTGTGGGACCAGGCTGGGGGGATTCTTCAGGCTGTTTTCCCCACTCTCAGGGTGAGTGCCGGGCCCAGCAAGGTGGAATCCCATCACCTGGGTCAGAATGGGGCTCCTTGTCCTTCTGCAAGCTGCTCCTCTGCCACGGGGTTCAGTTCGGCAGCTGGGAAACTTGGATAACACTCTGTGCCGTGAAGTGTCCTGGGACAGGGGTAGCAGCTTGTCCAGGGACGCGGATATTCCCAATATTGACATTACTGAATTCCTGCAAGGAGCAAGCTCCACCTGGGCTGGCTTGGAGGCCACTCCAATGCGTGTGAGCTGCAGGCGATGCTTGGAACGGAGTTTGCTGAGCTTAAAGCTGTTCATCACTCCAGCTCTGAGACGAGGGAAAGGGACCCAGGAGTTTTGGGAAGAAACAGGGTGTTTGTCCACCAGCAGGGTGGGAGCTGCTGCTCCAAGTGCAGGTTTGAGTGCCCTGGGTTCTCGTGTCTGCCAGACGTTGCTGGGGTGGCATGAGGGTCAGCCAGAAGAGGTGTGGGGTGGCTGGTCCAGGCGTGAGATGAAGTCCAGTTACTGCCCATGTGAGGGTGCTGTGGATGTGTTCCTCTGTGCTATGCTGGTGGGTCACCCATGCTGGCTCTGGAGATCACCGACGATGGCACTTGGTGGTTGTCGTGGTTTGAGCGACACAGGACTATTTTCTCTTTCAGTAATTTTACTTTTCGGTAAAGTCTTTTCTAATGCTTGGGGAAACTGTACTTTTAGAAGACTGAATGGTGAAAATATTTACTTTTATACCTGGCTATTGGATGTGGGTTTCAAGGTCTCAGTGTTTTCAAGCTCACCAGGTGCAGGGATGAGGAGGAGCGAGACCTGGGCACTTGACCCAAGCTGGGGAGGGGAGGAGTCATCATGTGAGAGAATAATTGTCTAAACCAAAATAAACCGTTATGGGTTCCTCAAACCATAACAGTGATGCCCAGGCGTAATGCTGGGCAGCCTTTCTCCAAGAGTGACTCTGGTCAGGTTCTGACACAGACTCTCCATCCATCCACCCCCCACCCACCCCTGTGCCAGATGGCGGCATGGCACACATTTCCAGCTCCAAGGCTGTGAGAGTTTTTGCTGTCCTTGGACATGTGTGGCTTCAGTGTGTAGGGCTGAAAACACAGCGTAGCAATCCGTGTCTGAGTGTAGAAGCTAGATGGCACAGTCTGCCCGCAGTTTTGCTGCCGTTGTGAGGGCTCAGGCTGTAGTGTCCAGCAATATATGGCTTTTTCTTGGTAAGCTGTAGCTCTCAGGGAGTTTGTCCTGCAGGTGCCCTGTGCTTGCTTTCGTTCGAGAAATCTCTGTGTTTTGGATCCTTGCTACTGCACCAGTGCTGGATGACGGGGTCGGGGCACGACCCACGGCTCTGCCCCTCTCCTTGCTACTGCTCGGGTCCTGTGTGACTGTGGTGATGTCACAGGTGTGACAGCAGAATCGAAATTCCAATTCTCGCCTTTCCTTTCTTTTGGTGTTTTTTTAATTTTTTTTTTAATTATTTTTAATTTTATCCCTGCTCAGGTCATCCCTGACTTTCTCCAGCTTAATGGTGAGCTCATCTGCTTCTTTACAAGGTTGTGCAGAGCCACCCCCATCCAGGCCAGTGCCACAAATACTCCTGAACTTGAGGGCATTTATTCATAAATATATTTCGGAAAAGAATAAGTTGTACCTATGTGTCACTTCATGTGGCTAAAAGCTACCCTGAGTGCTAGGATGATGCTCTCTGCCTGGGGAGAGCATTGCTCCTGTGCCCGCATCCACCCATAGTTCTGCTAGCCCTGAAGCCACCACAGATTTTGGTAAAACACACGGATTTCTTGCCGCTGATTTCCACAGGTGGCCAAGGCCAAACAGACTGTCTCCACAGTGATGCTGACATATTGCGGGCTCCTGGTTTATCATTTTATTTGCTCCCTTGGCACAGTCCTCTGCTAAACCTGCCCCACCCCTGGGCACAGGGATGCAGCACCTGCTGCGCTGCCCCTGCAGCTGGGCTTCTGCTCTGGGTGTTTAATACTGGGGTGAGATGAAGGTTTAGAAAACCCCAGGCAGATGGGATTTGGCTGGCTGCACGGTGAGCAGAAGTGCTTCTAAATAAAACATTTTCAAAGGCTGGCATTAGGCATCAGTGGCTCTCTAATTCGTGCCGCTTGTTGGGAGTGTGTGTTCATCGCAGACAATGTTTATTTATGGCATGTAAAAATCTATTTCAATCAAATAATTTCCATAACTGAATATTTATGCCAACATCCACTGAATGCTCCTTGACTAAACTGAAAACTATTTATTCAGTTATAAATGTTTACTTGTTTAATGTTAAAACTGCTTTAAACAAACTTAAAAATCAAATTGATGTCTTCCCCATTTGCAGGATTTTCACTGTATTCTAGACATCAGCTTGCTGGGCAATGTATAATATTTTATTCTAATTTCAGCTCCAATAGCCTCTGTGTATTTACACCTTCTAATGGCATTGATGCTCAGAATGCCGACTACACTTGCAACAGAGCTGCTGCCCTTCCCAAATATCTTGGTCTTATCAGGTCAGATCGGTTAGAATAGCACTTTATTGCACCAAATGTTCAGCATTAAGTTTTAAATAATATTGTGTTGAGTAAACTCCAGGTTGCTGCCTTGTTGTTGATAGTAGAGGCCAGGAGACTCTTGTAATTAGGAGGAGGCTGGAAAGGTGGGAGTTTGGAAAATGTATTTATACTTCGGGGAGCACGTTGTATTTGCAGCTTGTGAAGCAGATGATTTTATATACGTTGAAGAGAAACCTGTTTGTTTTCCGTGTGTACTTCCCATGGGACAGGTGTCACTGGGGTCAGTTGATGAACTACAGCCACTGTGGCACGTCATGCTGTTCATCACACGGTGGCTGAAAATTGCCCAGAGGCAGAGTGTTGCCCTGCACTTGCATCTATCTGTGTGTCCCCACCTGTGACTTTCCAGGCAAGCTCTTGTCAGTCTGCAAAGCCCTTGTTGGGACCTGCCGGGGCTGTTTTGGGATGTGCATTGTGTTTCTCCTCGCTTTTTTGAGCAGCAGGGGAGGTAGGTGGTGGCAGGGATAGAAATGTCCAGATGGAGATTGGTGACCCTCAGGGGGTCCGTACTGGGACCAGTACTGCTCAATATCTTCATCAATGACGTGGACAGCGGTATCGAAGGCACCCTCAGCAAGTTTGCAGATGATACCAAGCTGAGTGGTGCGGTTGACACTCCTAAGGGATGAGATGCCATCCAGAGGGACCCGGACAGGCTCAAGAAGTGTACCTCTGCTGTGAGGACAGGCTGAGAGAGTTGCGGGGGTTCAGCCTGGAGAAGAGAAGGCTCCGCGGAGACCTTAGAGACACTTCCAGTCCCTAAAGGGGCTCCAGGAAAGCTGGGGAGGGAGTGGAACCATAAGATAAGGCGGAATGGTTTTAAACTGAAAGAGGGGAGGTTTGGGTGAGATATTAGGAAGAAATTCTTGGCTGTGAGGGCGGTAAGACCCTGGCCCAGGTTGCCCAGAGAGGTGGTCGATGCCCCATCCCTGGAAGCATTCCAGGTCAGGCTGGACGGGGCTTGGAGCAACCTGATCTAATTGAAGATGTCCCTGCTCGTCGCAGGGGGTCAGACTTGATGGCCTTTAAAAGTCCCTTCCAACCCAAACCATTCTATAATTGTATGAAATTGGGTCTACTGAATTTGCAGACAAGTCGCACCCAGCTCAGGTCTGTGATTTTTTGGGAAAAAAAGCAAATTAAACCTGAAAAAAGGCTCGGGGGGGAGGGGGCAGAAAGGGGAGCTGAAATACTGAGGGGTGCAAGGGTGACCACCTGGGCTCTCTCATGGGGAAAAATAACTTGGGCCACTTCCCTGCCATGATGAGGGGTCCTGCAGGGACAGGGGAGAAAGAGGTGGTTGCTCACTCAGAGCTGTGTCCCCCTGGGATGGAGGCAGCGGCCACCGGGATACAAAATGAGCTATTCCTTATCTTGCATCACTTGAGAGGCTGAAGCTGCCCGTCTTCTCCCTCTGCGTAATTTCCCCTGCCCGGCTTTATTCCACTGCTGTGTCAAGTCACTGCCTTCGCAGCCTGTGGATTTTTATCATTTTCTTCTGGTGCCAGATCAGAAGAGGCTTGTCGGGCCGCGATGGTGGCTTAAAGTTAATATTTCATCAGAGTAAAGGCACGTGGGAGCGAGGGGCCCCTTTTGCTGCACCGAGAGCTTGTACTTGCATTGGTGAATAAAACAGCTCCAAACGGACTGGTGTGATGCTTCCCCCAGGCCTTCTGCTGGGAGGGGCTCCCGGGCAAGCTCTGCAAGGGGAAATGGGTGCCAAAGGTGGGGATTTCTTGGATGTGATCTGACAAAGAGTGTAGCTGAAGTCCTGCCTCCGGTTAAAGCTTCACGCTTTGTAGTGGGGGCTTTGCTTGTTCATCGTGGTCTCCTTGCTGTGCTCTTCTCCATCCTCCTGTGCCTGCAGTAACTGCAGAATTGGGATTTTGTACAGAAAATGTGAGAATTCTAACTAGGATTTCACGTATGCTATAGAAATCCCCTCCTAACCAAACACCTGGGATCCTAACATGTCTGCAGTGCCTTCTGATGGCTTAATTACTTTTTGCTTCTCCATTAACTCCCCTGCAACGATGGGAAAAACGTTACCTTGCTCAGAACAGCCAATGAAACCCAGCAGCCAGTCCCTGCCCGGGGGCTTAGCTTTGCTCAGGACCACTTTGTGTTTAGCTGATTTTCTTGAAGATACACTTTTTGGTGTGTGTGCAGGCATGGTTTATCACCATTTTAATTGCATATATCCTGGGTAAGCACTATACAAACCCTGGCAAATAAATGGTCTGTGGCTTAGAAGAGCAGAAAATCCTCCAGAGTTATGCCACGAGTTTATGGCATCTCGTCTGCGACACCAGTGTGCTCACACGAGCCGTAAAACTCCGTTACGTTTCCCCTGCTCTTTCCCAGTGTTTGATGTAAGGTGTCACAGCAGCCGGTGGCACAAAATCAATGCCCAGCTCGGTTCTCCCAGGCATTCATCCCAGCATAGAATCACAGAATGGTTTGGGTTGGAAGGGACCTTAAAGATCATCTCGTTCCAACCCCCCTGCCCTGGGCAGGGACACCTCCCACTAGACCAGGTTGCTCCAAGCCCCGTCCAACCTGACCTTGAACACCTCCAGGTGGGGTTTGAAGCCCACCTTGGCCAATTAGTGCAAACAGGTGGTTGAAGATTTTGTTGAAGATCAGTTATCCCTCTGCAGCGACGTGGTGCTTGTTGAGACACCAGCTAAAATGGTGCGGGTCATGTCAAATGTTTCCTCTCCTTTGATTACTAGGTGTAAAGCCGTATTCGAAAGCAGTAAAGCACATTCATGTATTACTGTCTGAGGGCTGAAAGGGGAGGTTTGTAATAAATACGTTGGCACACAGCAGGCAGGGCTTCCCATGGGAGAAGCGAGGGGTTGCTGTTGCTGGAGGGAATGGAGAGCGGGGTGAGATGCTGCACCCATCGGTGACTGAACCGATCCCCAGTGGACCTCGTCTCACACAGCGCTTGCAGGGTCTGGTCTCTGCACAACAGCCATGCTTCCTTCTGCTGGTAACGCCAATTCCAGGAGCTAATGAAGAGAGGGGAGTTGGTCACCGCTTGCTTTTATTCCCCAAATGTCAGAGCTCCTGAAGCATATTCTGGCATTTAAAACAAATGACTACAGAGGAGTCTTAGCACACAGTTTTATGTGGCTCACAAAGTCCCATCTGCGCTGCCAGGCAGCTGGTCCCGTGTGTCCCTTCTGCTGTGTCAAAAACCACAGGGATTTGTTTTAAGCAGACTTGGGATATGGGATCCTCAAGGGGATGGTGCAAAAATGGACCATTTCTCATAGGAACCTTAAGGCACTTTCTGCTGGGTCACTTGTCCCTGGCAAGAGGCTCAGACCTTGTTCTCAGCTGATGGTTAACCCCTTGTGTTTCTGCAAAGCCAGGTGGGTTTGCAATGTTTTTGCTTTCAGCTACCCAGACATAGTCCTCTCTGGAGGAGCCTCAGCTAACTTTCCCTCTGGTGCTGCCTTTTGCCATCCCTGTGCTGGAGAGACTTCCCCTCCCTGGAGGACAACTGGAAGATGCAATAGTTTTGCTGGTGCTTTGAGTGTTTTTCCACCTGCAGACACCAGCTCCAGCATCGTGGTCCAGTTGCTTCAGGGAAAGCTCCCATCTCAGTTTGCCTCAGGGTTCCACAGGGGCACATTGCATTTCACTGCCCCCTGGCACAGTTACTGCAGCCAGGCTATAAATCAGATTAGTGGATGGATATGGGCTTAAAAACTGAAATTAGCACCTTACTCTGTCCTCCTTGGGATATTTTGGGGCCAACAACAGCTGAGGTGCTCCATCCATCCATGCCAGCCCCAGAACTCAGCCATGGTCTCTGCTGCACCCACACCAGCCCTGAAGTGTCTTTGCAATTTGATATTTATATCTTTGCCAGTTATATCTTTGCCACCAAGGGGAAAAGATACTTTAAGTGAGCAGTAGGTTGGCAGAGGGGCTGTCCGAAAAGTACCAGGGGGGTGGGTGGAAGGGATGGAGCAATGCCTCCCTCCCTGGAGGGCTGGCTCAGGCTGTGTAATTCCGTCCTGCTGCAACACAAAAAAATTACCTTTTCAGGCTTGAGAACTGATCAAAGTGTTGGCTGAAACCTCAGTTTCTGGCACAAAGAATGGAGAACTGAAAAATAACCCTTGAATCTTTTATTGCGGAGCGGCATCATTTTATCTTATCCCTGCCAGTGCCATATTTCAAAATATATATCAAAAAGATGACGTGTCTCTCCCACTTGCAGTTTTCCGTCTCAACGGGTGTCCCCTCTCCTCTGAGGGACTGTGGATCTGAAAGCCTGGCAGAACACTTCTGTAGCATCACCGCACACGGGGTCCCCCATTTGCTTTCCCCCTGCCTGGGGTCGCCCTGTGAGGACCAGATCCCAAACCCTGTGCCTGGGACAGAAAAGGGAATAAGACACAGAAAATAGGAAAGGAAACATTATTTCTCCGATGTTTTCCTCCCAGAGGGCTGAGCGGATGGGCTGTAATTGGGATGGGAAGGGCCTTGAGCATCAAGAAGGCATAAAATGTGCTGGTATGGGGCTCTGAAATGGGACCTTGAGCTGTGACAGGTGGCTTTTGAGGACCTAAACTGGCTGGTGTCTAAAGCTGAGACATCTTTTTTGTATAGAGGTATGTGAGCACATGCATGTGTGTGTATTTTTCCTCCACCTCCCCTCTAAGCAGGTGCTAAGGACATGATGATGGGCAAGAACTTCAGGTGACAGTGTCCGGGGTGACCAGGAGGGTGAGCAGCAAAGTGGAGAGGTTCAGCGGGGCTTTGTGGTTGCTCCCAGCCTCTTTGGCTTGGATAGAGCTGTTCAAAAGCGTACTGTTTGCAGGAGGTAACTTTTAATTACTTTAAAATAAACATGTATTTCTGGCTTTTTTGGCTTCAGTGAGCGGATTTCTTCTCTGCAGAGGGATGAAGCAAACCCAGTAAATAACGCTCTGCAGCGTCGGTAGCTGGATGTCTGCAACTGGAAAGGTCTCGGCGCGTCTAGAGGGAATGGAATAGATAGATTGATTTATGAATTTAACAAGCATGGCTGGGTAGGGAATCATGCCTATATGGTTTTAAAGTCATGAAGAGATATTAATCAAAATTAAGGCTGCTCTAAGAAGGTATCTGAGCCAGTGGTCCGGTTCCCGGCTAATTGATTACACAACTAAAGCATAGTTGTCCCTATAGAGACAGTCAAAGGACAGCTTCGATGGGGGGTCTCAGGGTTTAATGCCAGATGGGGAAGCAGAAGGTTGGAACAAAGGGTGTAATGAGGAATAATAGGAATCAGTTAGAGGGGCTGTGTGCTTGTCCCCATTGATTAGGCTGCGTGTGAAGGGAGAAAATGATTAATAGAAACACATAAATGAGAAGCAGCAGTGACATTTCTAGAGCTGCAGCGTGAAATCACAGGTCGGAGACGCCTGGGCAGGTAGTGAACATCGGCACCAGAAAAGCAGTGTTTTGGATGCAAAAGCCTGTCCATGTTCCTCCAGGACTAGCCCAGCCAGGGCCGAGTGTGTTAAAAGCCGTGTTGGCAGCTGTGTTGTCCCACCAGGCTGCTTCCCTGCCTTACTGCTGCATTAATTGTCATTCTGGTGGAAAATGTCTTAAAACGGCTCTGCGGGGTGATGTTGATGGGGTGCTTCCCACCCTGTTGATGCTCCCCCAGGTGTTTTCCAAAACCCGCTTCCTGCTTGTCTGCACAATGCAGTTGTGTTGTATGGTGAAGATCAGGCTCAAAACTTTTCATTTTAGGGGAAAATTGCATCTGCACTCCTCTGCCTTGTCTCCAGCTGGAATGAAAACCGTGCTTTGCCCAGTGTGGTTTGACATTGCATTGCCCTTGCTCTTCACAACACAAGGCATCTCTGGACGTTTCTCTGTGGCCTGGGAGGTGCACACAAAAAGCAGCGATGCCAAATTAACCTCCTTCCATGGCCTGAACTCTTGCAATGGTGCAAATATGCTGGGAAGTCCGAGTGCAAATCTCCACATCTTTTGGACCCACTGAAGGGAGATGGGTGCGGACTGGTTGAGCTCTGTGTGAGGCCTCCCGGTGAAGCCTCCAGATTTCTCCAGGGATGCTCAGGCATTAATTGTTCCCTTTGCCTCAGGCTTGGAAAAGTCATGATGGTGATCTCACAGGATTAGCTGTGGCGATCTGGGCATTTAAGGAGTTTCCAAAAGGTATATGGGCTTGAGTGTTCACCCAAACCAAGCCAAACACCTGGTGGTAAAATTTATTTGCACTTCATATTTAATATGATGGCTACCCAAGACTCTAGGCTCCTGCACATAATGAGTTTTGCAATTAAATTAAATCTTAGCTGCACTGAAGCCATGTTTCCTATTCGGAATTTGGCCCGCCACCCATGGCCTTCCTCAAGGGCCCCCAAACCCAGTCCCTGCACCCATGTCCAAGGACTTTGGTGGCCTTCCTGTGGGGCAGCGTGCTGGCAGCTGTGACAAGGCTCCTGCCCACATCTGACCCTGCGTCCTGTGTGAAAGTCTCTCAGATGCAGGCTCTGAGAGTGAGATGCTCTTGTCTTGGAAGAATGCTTGTCCTGGACTCTGCTCCCATCAGGTTTTTGCAGTGATACCAGCCGAATGGTGGACCTTTCTTTGAATCTGTGGGTTGAATGGGGAGTGCTCAGAAGCAGGGGTTGAAGGACATCTGGAAATACTCACTTTCTGCTGTTTCTGACAATGTCACATGTACAAGGTGATACGGGTGCCCCTTGAGGTGGGTCACCACTGCTTTTGCACATGCCAGCAAAGGAAGCATGAGAACAATTGAAAACTTGAGTGCTTAAACACCGGCATGATGAGACTTGCTTTGCAGGCTCTGAGCTCCTGCAGGTATATTTGCAGCTTCCCTGGTTGTTTGCAATGGTTTTACTCCTCATACAGTGCCTCATAGAGTCATCTGTGCCTGATCCGTCCCAGCTGTAAATGGGAAAAGATCTATCCGTGATTTATCCTGCCTTTTCCTATTTTGGACCTCAGCCTATTGCCTACAGGGACACAGCTCTGCTTGGTGGGTCTGGTGATTTTGCCTCTCAAAAGCGGTGTTCTCACTGACTTTGAAATGACCTCCCCTTTTTTCCCTTCCTCTTCAATCAGAACTCAGGCATAACTCAAATGAGATCAATAGTTACGGTCATGAAAATGAGAGAAGGATGGATCCTCTGTGTGCATCACAGAGAGAAATGCTGTATTTGCTCTATTTCCTGCAGCTCAGCTTCCAGCCCAGGTGTCCATCTTCCCAAAGAGATAATGCCGCGTACTTCAGCCTTTCTCAGCAAGAAAGCTGCTCTGACACTGGCTCCATCAAACCCGATGGCAGTCTGCTCCAGTAAATTTATCAGTTCCCAAACGAGCTGCAGCGCCCATCCTCATGCACCTTTCTTCTTTGTCTGTTGGGTAAGGCAGAAGACTAGGCATGGTCCAGCAGGACCTTCCCTGAACAAACCCTCCTGCCCGACCCCCATCTCTGTCTGCCTTTACCTCCCAGTTACAGGGCAACGTCATGGTGCCGTGTGTGGGAGGAGCAGCTCTTTCGGTGTAACCTCTCTCTGCTTGTCCCCAGGCAGGGTAGTGGATCGGTGGCATACAGCCACCTGCACACTGTGAAATTCAGCCCCCAGCCAGAGCGGGAGCTGCAGCCAGAGTACATAAATCTGCAAAATACTTCAGCGGTCGGTGTCTCGTACCAGGGTCTTGAGCCATTTCTCCCTGCAGAGGATGATCTTACCCATGGAAACGTCCATCTCAGCAGGTGGCTAATAACCACCATCAAAGTTTTGTATGCAATTTGCTCAGGGTAAGTTCTTGTCAGAGTATGAGAAACGCAATTGTGAAACAAAACTCATTTTAAAGCATCCATAACTTTTTTGAGCAAAGGCACAAGAGGGAGATAGGAATCGTTTAGGAGCCGAGAGCAGGGATGGATGGTGACCACCTCAGGATCAGTCCCGGAGCGACGCAGGCAGGATGTGCTGGTGTGAGCCACCACTTGCTGCAGTTCTATCAATCTTCTTGCTGCAAAATACTGAATACCAAGAGAGGACCAGGTACCTGAGCATGGGAGCTGGTTTGATATGGTTTGATACCTGCAGCCCCGCATTCTTGTGCTCTCCTTGCTCCCAAAGGAGTTACCCACATGCCAAAGGCACACATTCCATTCTCCTTGCTGGAATAAATTATGAGAATCACAGCCAGCTACTCAGTTAATGCTAAAATCACAGGGAGAGGAGACTGGCCACTTTGGTCCTCACTGACCTTGAAAACCAAGCTGGCGAATGCAACCTTCCATTTCTTATTGCTCTCCGGGATTAGTGGGATGAGGTCAGCCTGTAGCACTAATTCACTTTGCTCTTAACTCATTTCATTACATTACAGGAGAGCATCGCACTCGGCAAGTGTAATCTTCGATGCTGTTCTCCTCTTGTCTTTGCTTTTGTCATAAATTAAATAAGCTACTGTCATTTTCCAGCTATAAAGATTGATTTTTTTTTTTTTAACTATACTGAAGCAAGCGATGTTAATTTATACATCTTAAAGTTGTCCACTGAGATGTCTCTCTAGCTGGTTATTTTGTTGGACCTTGAACTGGCTGCTTTTTCCTTTTCCCATGCTCTCAGGTGGCAGGCTCTCAGAGAAAAGATGTTAAGTCTTTCTATCTCTTGCTGTGGGAAGCACACACAGACCTGAAATGGACGCTTCTGTGAATGCCAAAACGAGAACTCATGACAATAGGACACTGTCCCTTGCAGGGAGATGTCAAGGCTTGCTCGTGTGTGATGCTGGTGTATGTCTGCATCGGCTGCATGGTTGGGTGATCTCATCCCCATCGTGAGCAAAGAGAACACAGTGAAGCTTGTTGCCCAAAATGCGGCATCCAAAATAACCCAAGCTCAGCAGAAGCCATCTTCCAAGCTAAATGTTGAAGTTGGGTATGTGCGACGCACAGATTCCCTGGCAGTATTTGGAGCCTAATAATAATCCAAAAGAACATGCCTTGGATTTAAAGCCTGGTAGTTGGTTTTAAAATGTAGCTCTTCCATGGAGGTGGTATTGAAAACTCTTCTTGGTTGTGGATGACAGGCTCCGCGATCCGTCCGTCCCCTGACATACCTCTGCTTTGAGCTGCTCCCAGGACAACTGTGTCTGAGAGGGTTTACTGCTCAGACTCCTTGAGCAGACTGTGGTGCCTTCTAAACCAAACCAAGATGGCCCCGGTGCTGTGATCTTTTGGCCAAGGTAACTAGCACTTGTTCCAGAGCGGTGGCCGCGAACATGCATTGCTGATCACTTGTGACAAATCACATGCCATTAAGGTTTTTTCTTCATTCTGAACAAGCAGAGGGCTTGGGGGGAGTCCCCTAATGGGTGTGGGTCACCTCTGCCAGGCTCCTGTGGAAGACCCACACATGGTGCTGGTTGTAGAAACGGAAATTAAGTCTTTAAGTTTGCTCAGCAGTGCTGGTTTTATTTATGCATTTGTACTAATGAAAGAAAGAGAGAAAGATAGAAGCGCCCGGGGTAGATGGCCAGGGAGACGGTGACCTCTTCGTCACAGAAGGTTTTTAAGACAGGTCAGACAAGGATCTCGTGGGAATGACTCGATGAAGTTGTTTGTGGCCGGGGAAGTGGATGAGCTCAGTAACTTCTTGATCACCTTCAGCCCTATGGATCTCTCTAGTGTTTTTCCAACATTTATAGCATAACGCTGTTCGCAAGGCTGAAATCCCCTGCTCCCTGCACTCAGTTCATTTCCCAACAATGCTTTAAAGCATCACGTTAAGGCATCATAACGACGTTATGTTTTAGAAACAATTATTTGATTGCTCCGCCAACGCCTCGTCCTAATGAACAATGAAACTTTATTGTGTTTAGAGATGTAATACATGGTACTGGCGGCTGCCGTCGCTGGGCTGGGAGATGGAAAAAGCCCATCAGCATCTCGGTGCGAGGCTTCTCCTTGTCACAAAGCCTGTCCTCCGATTTGGGGAGTGCAAATTGCATTTTAACAGATATAACCTACAGAAAAAATATTATCAACAAAGGGAAAGAAGATTAACTGCTTGCCTGGAGGCAACGTTTGAAGATTTTACAGATACGGCTGTACCTGCTACAGCCGGCACTCTACTTACAGCGGGTACAGCGGGGAGATGCGGCTGATGATATACCAAATAAAACGGCACCGTTTTTCATTATACCTCGGTGGTAATGCTCTTTTTTTAAGGTGGTCCATCTGTGAGCTGGATGCTTCTGGAACCAAAGCCGTTTTCCGTGCTCACCGAGGACTCGTTTACCTCTATTTCTGTTCAAAGTTCTTTGGCAGTGGGAAAATCATGCTTTTCCTTCATAGCTGATGTATCAGGGCTGCTTCTAAGTGTCACTGTGAGCTGGCATTAAACTTGCCACGGTTTGGGGTTGGCTTTGGAGCCGAAACCTCAAAATTAGGAATTGGGTGATGGATTTCATGCGGATATGCTTTTGGCTGGCTTAGCACTTGTGCTATCAACCACCAGAGACCAGGAGGGGCTTTGCCAGTGATCATGGCTTTCTTTTCAACTGGTTTAGGATGGGAATAATTTTATTTTCTAGTGCAAATTGTGTAAAACTCTGAATGTCAGAGCAGAGCTTTTGCTGGTGGATTAAAGCCACATGGGATCTATGCTCGTTTTGCAAGACCAGCGATTTCCATGCAAAACCAAAAAGGACATGAAAGTTCATAAGCTCAAAGGCACAAGCTCTTTGCAAACACACCTATACGGGTCCATGGTGCTTTTGGGTGTCTCAGCCTCATTTGACATGCTCACCCGCAAAATATGTATGCATGGGATGGCACTTCGGTCTGTCTCCTTGTCCTCGCAGGTCCAGGAGCTGACTGTGAGGACTGACATTCGCTCTCTCTTTAGTAAGTTGGACAGTGTTTTCTAGCTTGGATTTCTAAGAAAATGAAACAAATGCAATTGCTGAGTTTTTACTTAATTCTCTAACTTCCTGGCCGATTCCTCCCCTATTTGACAGTAGAGCGGAGCTCATCAGAGGCATTAAATTTTGACATTTTATGAGGACAGCTGGCTGAGCAGAGGAGAGAGACCTTTTAATAACACTCCTCCGTGGCAAAGGAGTGTGTGCAAAGCCCTTATTAGACAGAGAAACTGCACAGAAGAGCAAGGGCCACCACAAACAGAGAAAATACTAGTTTTTTAATGTTTTGCAACTCGAAGCTGTGCAAGGGATGAGCTCAGCCAATGCTGACAAAAAAATGGCAGCAGTCAAACGGGGAAACCGCTTATCCTCAAGGCTTTTTGGGGACAGACACCTCAAGCTGGGCCCTGGTGCTCTCCCACACTCATCCTTGCAGGGATCAGCCCTGGGATTAGTGGAAACCTGGTTGTTTGCCTTCATGTGTTTTGGGGTATAAACAGCTTGGCAGGGGCTCCTCCGTGTTTTGTGCGTCCCTGTTGATTAACGGAGACTTTTGCCCTCTGCAGAGCCTGGGACGCTCTGTTCCATGCATCTCCTATATCTACAAGCCCAGTTGTTACATGGGCTACAGATTACATGGGTTGCTAGAACATGACTCGCAAGGTTTGTTCATGGCCCGTTATAGCTTCAGCAGCTACTCTGGGCAGGAGTGGGAACAGCAATACATCACTTCAATGAACCTCGCCCGCGTCCCCAGCATGAGAGCAGTTTTAATCTTGACTTTGTCTTCCTGTGCTTTGTTGTATTTAGAGCCGGCTGCTTTTCTGTCATTATTTTGCTATTTTCTTGGAGGGCAGCCATTTCATCTAAATGCTGGCTAGCTGCTGCCGGCAAAGGAATATCCAACAATTTGCTTTTAAATAGCTCTCTCTTAAAAGTTAGTGGTCAGCAGAGGTGCGGATGATTGTGGTGGTTTTTCAGTGCCTGTTTCCATGCTTTGACGCTGGCGTTCGAAGGGGTCAAAGTCAACTACCGCTGCAGAAAGAGAGTTTCTTTCTTTATTTCTCCCTTTCTTTTAAAGCCCCTTTCTTGCTCAGACATGAACTTCCCCACAAGCGCTTATTATGTTTCCAGCAGGAGCCCCACAATGCCATATTCGCTGGAAGATGGAGTTTGGGCAGCTCTTTAAGCTGGTTAGTGTAAAACTGCTTTTCACAGCCTCCTGCAAGTGTTACTCTGGAATAGAAACTCATGGGGAGTACGAGGTGGTGGGAGAGTGGGGAAAGGCTAGGGAGCACCTCAGGAGCATCCTGCTGGAGGCAGCCTTGGGACAGAAGGAATCATAGAATCATAGAATGGTTTAGGATGGAAGGGACCTTAAAGACCACCCAGTGCCACCGCCTGCCCTGGGCAGGGACACCTCCCACCACACCAGGTTGCTCCAAGCCCCGTCCAACCTGGCCTTGAACACCTTCAGGGATGGGGCAGCCACAGCTTCTCTGGGCAACCTGGGCCAGCACCTCACCACCCTCACAGCCAAGAATTTCTTCCTCACATCTCATCTAAATCTCCCCTCCTTCAGTGTAAAATCATTCCCCCTCATCCCATGGCTCCCCTCCCTGCTCCAGAGTCCCTCCCCAGCTTTCCTGGAGCCCCTTTAGGGACTGGAAGGGGCTGGAAGGTCTCCCCGGAGCCTTCTCTTCTCCAGGCTGAACCCCCTCAGCTCTCTCAGCCTGTCCTCCCAGCAGAGGGGCTCCAGCCCTCAGATCATCTTCATAGGCTCCTCTGGCCCCACTCCAACAGGTCCATGTCCTGCTGTTGAGTAGCAAGAACGGGATTGGAAAGAAAAATGGTAATTTTTGTATGTTACGAGGTCTGAGTTGATTATTTTTCTGAGAGTCGATTATTTTTCTTACTCTGCTTGGTAGTTTGGAAATCTCCCAGGCTGTGCTTGTTGCCAGTACCTGAGAGCACAAAACCAGCCCAAAGCAGCGCTGTGCTGGGAGTGGGGTGGGTGGTTTAAGAGCTCCAGGTTCCTAAAGCCATGGGAAACCTGGCATCAACCATCAGATTACAGCATCCCAGGAGAGGGTCCCTCCAGCACATGCGAGCAGTGCAGTGCCAGCCTGGGCACAGCTCCCTGGGCTGGAGCCGGGGGGCACTGGGGTGCAGCGAGCAATGCAACCCCCCCCAGTTCAAAATCCACATCACAGAGCTGTTCTCCTGTCCCACACCAGATCCCAAGGATGGATTTTGGCAGAAGGGGTTTTGGCACGTCTGGTAGCACTGTCATAGCGATACGCTGGGTGACATGATGCTAGCAAAGGGGACTACAACCTCCAGAAGAACTAAGGAAAATGGGAGTATTTAAGGATGCTAAATCCTTGAGTTTGTCACCCTCCTGTCCCTCTCCCAGGGAGGAGGGGGAATGCCGGCATCGGGGAGGGCTGCGTTGATGTAGAATATTTTTTGATCTTGGAAATCCAGCTTGTTCGAGGCAAACCACAGCAACATGGCAGAATTACTGGCTTAGCCCCGGGCGATCAACGGATTGACAAACCGGCCTTTTATGTCCGCAGCCTGTTTTGAAAGGAATATTAAAGCTGCGACATCCATAAAACACCGAGTTTGCAGCTGTGGAAGGAGTCAGAGCAGGAGCCATTCTGCTTTATTTCTTCCCAAGAGCTGCTCATAGAGGGAGACTAAAAAAATGATGCTCCATCAACTCCATCTTCCCATGGACAGAGGAAAACTGCCCCGACCCAGCCTGCACTTTTTCGGGGAAAAAACACAGATGGATCCTGGTTTGGCTTCCCAGGAGTTCCTACAGCCCCGTCAGAAATGTGGTGTGTGGAAAAGACACCAAGTCTGCTCTAATAAAGTGTATTTCTAAGAGCAGGAGGGTTGATGGGGGCTAAGGAAACAGCATCCCGCATCCCAGGTGGATGAGCCATAATGGTGGTGCTAAGCAAGCTGATGTTAAGGAGGATAAATAATTGTTATTACCGGCCCAGGCGGTGGCGGAGGGGGATGTGTGTGTGCGCGCCAGGATTTCAGAGATTTCCCTGTGTTGTATCTTACTCCCCCATCACAGCCGTCTCTTACTGCTCGTGCCCGTAAGGGGCTGTAGGTACGTTAAACCTACCAGGAGTCCATTCTCCTTGCTGTGCAAAATATATCGAATAATGCCGTGCCTGCCTCTGATGAAGATAACCAGGATGCAGCTTTCCCCAAGCATCCTTGCAGGCATGGAAAGAGACTGTCATTAAGTCTCGTAATCACTCCCTGCCGCCTGCCTAAATTCATTCCACCTATGAAAATCTAATTATAGGAAGTGGCTCTTTCAGTCATTAGCGGCTGCAGGGGCCCGTCGTACAGGGTAAACTCTGGCTACCGTCTTGGGGAAAAGAAAATGCCTCTGGTGGGTTTCTCCGCTGCCATCGCAGACGTGCCCATTAAAGAGAAGTTTATTGCCTTGTTCTTTCCCTCGCTTCCTAAACCCTCCCTGCTGAAAAGCCCCAGCCCTGTGCGGTGAATCCTGATGAGCCTTTGGCAGCCCAGACCGGCACACTGAGCATCCCCTCGCCGACGGGGAGGATTCGTGCCCTAAAAAGGCCGTTTGGATCCAAAAAGCAATAGCTCTTGATATAGGCATAGGTCAAAGCTAAACTTTTTCAGTGAAACTCCTTACACTTTGGCAGGAAAGGGGGATGGAGGATGGCGAGGGGATAGTTGCGGAGAAAATCAGGGCACGCCGCTCACAAGGGAGCAGAAGTTGGCAGCTGAGCCATCTCGGGAGCCCTGACAGAAGCTGTGACTATTTCTACATGCAAACAAACAGCTACTCTATGCAGAGGTTAAAAAAAAAGATATATATAAAATCATCCCTTTATAGCAGAGCATCCGCCTGAGGATGACATTTATAGAGAGAAATGGCAAAGGGAATTTCAGGTGGTCCATGACTGCCCTTATTGAAAAGATCCATTACCACTTCTCTGCACATCTTTTCCCCATTATTCTGCATTTTAGCTCATCGTCTGTGCTGGTGGAGCCCGGCTCTTCTGCGGTTACTCTGGGAGCAGGGGGGTCTCCATTGCTTTTTGTAGCCTAAACTTATGTTTGGGTGTTACAGGGGATCAAATCCTCCAGGGTTTCTTAATGCTGACTTTCAGTTCACTTGAATGAATGTTTCTAATGACCTGTGATGCCCAAGTCATGCTCAGCAAAGATGCAGAATCACCTCCTGATATTTTCTGTTTCCGTGCAGTAAATTTGCCATCATTGAGTTTCCTACACTACGTCTGTCCCCTCCTCCTGCCTCTGCATTTTTTTAGGCTGTTGGATAACTAGGAAGGAGATAAAAGCAGATTTATCTGTTGAGAGCAGAAACACAAATAAAAAATGCCACCTGAGCCATAGGGAGAGTTAAAGCAGAGCCGACAGCTCGCTCCCCTCATCTCCCAGGAACATATTAAACTTTAACAAGTAAATGAAACTAAGTTTGTGAAATGTAGTTAAAATTGCATAAGGAACATTTTCTTGCTCTGTGTTTGCTGTGATCTCTGCTCATCTGAAAACCTATGGGGGATGTGGGTGTCCCGGCGGTCCTCGGGCACATGCCAGCCCTGCGCTGGTGCCCGGTCCCTGGGATGAAACCTGGATTAAACACTTAAGCCCTGGATGGGAACCTGGACAGCTTTGCTACAGCCCTGGAATCTCAGTTCAGAGGGATTTTTGGTTTGAGAAAGAGTATCCTCCATCAGTTGCCGGCCCCCTGTGCCGCCCCAAGAAAAAGTGGTGTGAGTTGAGGCTTGTTTTGGAAAATTGCACAGTTTTGGTTTATTTTTTGGCTTGAGTGCAGACACAGACACCTCACCTGAGAAAAATACACTCAAAGCATGTTCTCACCACAGCTCTGCTGGGAGGAATTTTTGTGAGGGCAGTGAGCCCCTGGCCCAGGTTGCCCAGAGAAGCTGTGGCTGCCCCATCCCTGGAAGGGTTCAAGGCCAGGTTGGACGGGGCTTGGAGCAACCTGGTGTGGTGGGAGGTGTCCCTGCCCAGGGCAGGCGGTGGCACTGGGTGGTCTTTAAGGTCCCTTCCCACCCAAACCATTCTGTGATTCTATGATTCTATGATTTCTGCCGTAATGTGGGCTCCACCTTTTCTCTTTCCCTTTCTTCCAGCAGTGTTTCTCTCTCTCAAGCTTTGAGACACTGGAGCTTCCCCAATATCATTATCTCCTGAGGTCCAAATATTTTGGTGGAGCTTTATGAAGCGGAGGCAGAGGTGGGAGCTACCTGTGTGGCAGGAGCGGGGGGGACCCTGGTTCCTGGGGCGGGGCAGCAATGCCCACTGGGGACACCGAACCGCTTACCTCTGCTTTTAATATCTCATCCCCATTAACACAACCCTGTCCCTGCAGGTCTTTTGGCAGGGATTATAAGGTGATAATTAGCTCAAAATGCTTCTGCCAGGGTTTTAACAGCTCTGACACATTTCTCTCTATCCTGCCATAAATAGCCGAAATGGGAAACACGTTTGGGCTGGCAGCGCGGCTCTGTCGGTGATGTTGGTGACAAGGGCAATGAGCCCACTGTGCCTACACAAGGTGCCTCCTGCAGCCAGGGAGAAATGGGCATCTCCTTAGATTTCAGGTCACAGTTGGGTCTTTTTCTAAGGGTTTTGGGCCTTTTTTGAAGGGTTTTTGAATTAGTTTAATCCTTCAGACATGGAAAGGGGGTTCCTGAAGGAGGCAGGAGATGTGGTGGACGTCAGCAGACCTACTGAAGAGCTTATGCTGCTCAGCATGGTGGGAGAAGACAGTCTGGAAATCCTCTAGAAGGTACTCACCATCTGCTTCACAGCCATTTCTTGGTTTGGCTGAAGAGTTTGGACAAAAGCCTTTCTGGAAAGAGCGAGTGCAGCTGAGCGGGTGCCGTTCCCAGTCCGCAGCCTGACCTGCACCCATCGGTGGATGGAGTTTGGCCCCTTGAGCTGCTCAGAAAAGCCACAAATGCTTTGGTAAATAATTCAGGACTAGCTATAAGGTTGCATCCAACTATGTCAAGCTATCTATTGGGCTGGGATTTTTAAACACACCCCTTTGTAAGAGAAAAACGTGAGTTCCTGCACGGCCACCACCACCCAAACATCCTTGTGGATGCGTGGGGAAGGGCGGACACTCGGACACCTTTATTTCAACCACTTTGCTATTTACTCTAAAGACAGATTTTTACAGGTTATTATTTTTTTTTGCAAATGACCTGTGGTCCTCTTGATGTCCTCCCCTTCAGTCTTAATTTCCCACCCTGTGTTTCCCATCCCTGGGTCAGCCCCAGGGAAGGTGCAGCTGCAGATGCTTGATCCGAGTGGCTCTGAGTCACCTCCTCCGTGTGAGAGGCTTCTCCCCACTTGAGCTCCCCAAGCGCAAATATAAAAGCGGTTTGATGCTTTAATCCTGTTGTTGGCTGTAAATAACGCTTTGCCCCTGTGCAGAGCTCAGCTTGTTACTCCCACAGGTGCTTTGCAATTGCTGCTTGGTAGAAGAAAGGAGCCATGGTTTTAATTTTGGCTGATGCAGAGCCTGGGCGTGCCCAGGGTTTTGGGAGACAGAGATGCGTCCTGGGGATGCTGCCCGTGGGATTTAGTGACCAAACCCTCCCCTCGGCATTGAGCCTGGCTGCAAATGGGGGATCGGAGAGTTGGGTTGGGCTTCATCAATGATAAATAAAAAGCCATGAAGGATGGAAGTGGTGGCAAAGCGGATGTGGAATCACTGGGTGAATTGATCACTGTGATGCTCCTGGGCATCTGACCCAGCTCACTCCTCCTCTAGAGGGGAGAACAGGATTTGTCCCTCAAGGACAGGGTAAACTGCAGAAATCCATGTGTCCCTGGATTTCCCTGGGGCAGGGACGGTGCTTGGTGTTTTAGGGGTGCTTTTAGGGTAACCCAAGGACCCGCAACTAATGTGAAAATAAGTGGACTATAAAATAAATGCACAGTCTGAATGAACTGTTGCAACTCCATCACATGTTCTGAACCCAAATCTGTCTGTCCTCTTTGTCTGCATTACTTTACATGATTTTGTTTTCTATTTTTTTTTCTTAACCTTAAAGCATAGGGGAAGATGAGGGTGAAGGGCCACTTGCTCAGGAGGCGAGGGAGAGCTGCCTGTGCACTGTGTCACCAAGTGAGCTTTGGGGAGCAAGCAACAGCTCTGGGTGCCCCCGGCTGTGATTTTGCCATTTTGGCCTCATTTCTTAGAGGCGTGAAAGCCCCCGGAGGAAGATGCTACATGAGAGGGAGGTTTGTTGTGCCATTTTTGGTCCTCCAACAGGGACTGTGTAGGGACCACGGTGCTTGGTGTTGAAGAAAAGGGTGGCTTCTGGGCAGCGAAGGCTTGGCTATGTCTTTGTGTCTCAGCCCTACTCAGGTGTAACAAGGCTGCTTACTCTCAGATGCTGCTTTCCAACTCCTTGGCTTGTTACCTTTTCTTAATCATATGTATATTCATCTCCTTGGCTGAAATACAGTATTAAAGAGATACTACATTTTGCTCACCAAGATGAAAATAGGTTTAATTAATGTCAATTAATTGAGATTCAAAGGGAATTCTGATAGGGCTGGGTCAGGGGGAGGCACTGAGCTGCTCTGGGGGATTTGCTCCCCTGCAAGGGACTGGTGGGGCTGTGGTGGGTTCTACATGGGCTGTTCCTGGGGTGAAAGTTGGTCCCTGCTTGGCCTGGGCAGGATGTGGTCAGCTCCACAGGTTCCTCTGGATGGTGCATCCGAGTTGCCGATTGGGGGGGGTCTGGATTTCGGAGGTGAGCATGTCAGTAGATGGAGCTGTTTATTAATGTTTCCTACTGATTTACAGTGCAGAAGGATGCTTCAGTGTTGTGTGGAGGCTGCAGGCATTTACAGCCTTTGGGAAGGGTCCTGTCCCAGTTTCACCGTGCCGCATGGGACTGTTGGGAGCAGGGGGCAAAGGCTGTGCCTCGCTGTCTGACTTCCCAGGAAAGCGGTTGTCCTGGTTTGAGTGACACAGGATTAATTTCTCTTTCAGTCATTTTACTTTCCAGTAAGGTCTCTTATAATGCTTGGGGGAACTGTGCTTTTACAAGACTCTAGTGTCTGAATTTGTGAAGATATTTATTTTATAGCCATCTGTGGGATGTGGGTCTCAAGGTTTCAGTGTTTTTGAGTTTAGCCAGGTGCAGGGGTGAGGAGGAGCGAGACACGGGCACTTGACCCAAGCTGACAACAGGATTATTTCATACCAAAACCGGCACATTCAATAGAAATTACACAGTTTGCTGAGGAGTCCGCTCTCTCTGTCTCCCTTCATGTCTGGGATCCTGAGCACTCCTTGTCCCGGTGCTGATGCCCTGAGCCCTTCCCTTCGTCCCGAAGCCGCAGCGCTTGCAGGGTCCCACATTGGCTGTGCCTGCTGGGAGTGCACAGCGTCCTGTGATAGAATGGGCTGAGTATAGTCCTTGAGTATTTTATATTGGTATTGGGATCAATATTGGTTCTTTAGTGTTATTAATATTAATTATTTCATCTTATTCTATTAAATCTGTTAATATTTCAACATGTTTCCTTGTTTTTTCTGATTCCCCTCCCAGCATGGAGGGGGACCTTCCCCCTGGGGACACCTGAGATGGATGTGACACTTGGTTGTCCATGGGATGTACCATAGGGACAGCCATGGCATCAACCCTCCCCCAGGACCACAGTTAAAACCCAGCAGCTCTGTGCAGTACCCAGAGCTGAAGACCTGCAGCGGCAGGTGGTGGCATGAGGCGGTGGCTGTGCAGCATGATGGGATGAAGATGGAATGAAGCCATCTCACCCAGCATCTTGCTCCGGTGGCAGCTGGACATGCACAAACAGTGGAAGTGAAAAAGAGTGTCCCCACCTCTGCTTCAACTGCAACTGGTCTCTGGGTTGGGGGCCTGTGTTCAAAGTCATCCTCGGTGGTACAGACATGGGACGCCCCAAGGTTGGACATGTCCAACGGCAGCAGAACCTCATTCCTCACATCCTCCAGGTCTGTGCTCTTCTCTGTGCAGGCATCTGGGAAATTATCCCTGGCTGCCACAACACTAATTTTAATTTTAAAGAAATGAGCCATGAACTGTTGAAAATAATAATTTTTGATATGAACACCTGAGAGGTTGCTGTGGATATCTGCCAATATATTAATTTTATCTTAAATTCCAACAGGCTGACAATCCACTTATTAGTAACATAGAGAAGAAATATGTTGAAATATGAGTAAGGCAGCTGGGAAACAACAGAGGAAAACCCATTCTAGTAGGGATAGGAGGAGGTACCTCTCCTGTGCTCCTGCCTTCATTGAGGTCTGGTGCAGAGAACTCGTTTCTTCTTTGAAAAAAGCAGAAAGTTGGGAAACTGTGAGAAGGAAACCTTAGAACATATTAACAAAAAAAAAGGCAAAATCAGGAGGAAAAGCTCTTCTTTTACTTTGCATGATCAGATATATCATTTTATTATCTGCAGGCTAGCACATCACTTAATTTCTCCTTATTTTTAAGTGCGTGAGTATTTTGCCTGGAATGTTAATGAACTTTGGCCCTGGCCGAGGAAACCTTAACAGTGTCTTGAATTTAAATATATAAAAAATGTTATAGAAACCGCAGAACCTAAAGGTGACCTTGAGACTGCCAGTGCTGTGCTGGTGGCGAGGGGTGATAACACCTCAGAGAGACATTTGTGTGATGCTATAAAGTTGCCTTTAGAGTCTGAAGAAGTATAATTTGTGTTAATAATTTTATATTAAGTAATTATTTACATATCTGCTTGATGTTATAATCTAATATAATGTTATATCGGTTAGCTATGTCTGTGGCTGGGTTGCTCTGCGGTGGGTTGGAGGCAGTGGGCTCTGGCGTAATGTGCTGGTGGTGGTGGGACCTGGTCTTGTGCTTGCTCTGCAGCCAGAAAGGACAATGGCACCCTAAGGCAAAGGAGCTTTCCCAGTTTAGAGGCGTGTTTATATTATTTTGGGATTGTCTTTTTCAGCCAAAGCATTGGAGAGCCCTTTAGAGCCATAGGGTTTGCTTTTCCTGGAAAGTGTCGCGACTGTGGTGCAGGGGAGAAATGTGGGTGCTGCAGAATACACATGAAGGGATCGAATTAATTTTCTTGGAAATGGCAATTTTTGCCATTTTGCCTGTGTCATGCTGGCTGTCCTGCAGATGGTTGTGGTAACGAGGCTCCATCTGCAAAGGCTGTGCTGGTGTGTGCATGTGCATGCACAAGTGTCTTTTTGTGCGCCGCCAGGCATGGCTGGACACAGAAATGACGTCTTATTTTCATCACTTGAATATTCAAAAACCCCATGGAAAATGATGATGTGCTTTTGCTGTGTAACATCAGTGCAAGTGTCATTCCAATGGCCCCGTGGACAGGCTGGTCCCCAAAGAGATTGCTCAGGAAGAAATTCTTGGCTGTGAGGGTGGTGAGCTCCTGGCCCAGGTTGCCCAGAGAAGCTGTGGCTGCCCCATCCCTGGAGGGGTTCAAGGCCAGGCTGGACAGGGCTTGGAGCAACCTGGGCTTGTGGGAGGTGTCCCTGCCCAGGGCAGGGGGTGGCACTAGGTGGTCTTTAGGGTCCCTTCCAACCCAAACCAATCTGTGATTCTATGATTCTATGGTTAATACGTAGTCGATGTGCAGCGCACATTGCAGGACAAAGTATTGGGAAATGCTAGATGATATGTGTCCTGCTGTGTTCAGCAGGTTATGGACCAAGTATTAAAATTTCAGCAAACCATGTAATTATTTCTTATGGCATCCCTCCTATGATGGGCACTGGGTGCCAATGCCGGGTCCCCACCCCTGTACCTTCAGTGTTTTTGCCGAGCTGTGTTGGAGAAGTTGGGAGCAGAGGGCTGGTCATTGCAAGGGTTTTTTTTGGACGTTCCTCCAAGCTGAGATGGTCCCTCCACAGCATCTCCCACCCCCCTGTCTTTGCCCAGCTGGTGTGGACCCCCTGCTCCAGCAGATACAGACTGGTTGGGGTCATATTCTCCCCCGGTGAGCAGGGATGGGGAGAGGGGCTGCTGAGATGTGTGTTTCCATGGAGCAGCTGAACTGGAGATGAATATTCCCCTGAGTGCCGATAAAATGCTGGGGTTGCTGTAGCAACATGTTTGGAGGTAAAAAAAAAAAAAAAGAAACCAAAAAACAAGGTGGAGAGGACCTTTTTAGAAGGGGAGAGTTGCCCAGGTGCTCAAGATGGCCTAGTGGGGGGCTCAGCATGGGGGTCGCAGCGAATTGCCCGGGACAGCAAGGAGTGATGTGGCATGGGGCTTTGGAGTATACTGGAGCATACTGGTCCCCATGTCCATCAAAGAAAATGACTTTTCCATCCCATTTCCTGAAAGCTGAATCACAAGAGCACGGTTTTGATCTGCATGCTGCTAATTTGTTGCAAAGCAGGAGGTAAATTTGCTCTCTGACTCAGCGCTTATGTCTGATTTAGTGAATTATCCAGACCCGGGGAACAGCCCCGGGGGCTGCAACTCTGATGCCTATTTTGGAACCTTGCTAAAACCATTCCCATGGCCACCCTGTTTGGGAGATCTCAGACATATGGACGTAGGTTCATCCACACAGAGCTTTTGTTGATGAAATGTTTCACTTCCCCTTTCTGTTTTTCTTTTAATTTATCAATGTTATGAACAGAACGTAACAGTGATTTGTCAACAGTGATGTTTGCGGGAGTTCTCTCACTTGATAGTGCTCAGCACCATCGGTAGGAACTGGAGCAGTTCTGGGCGTCCTTTCTTCAGTTTTTCCCAAACTGAACAACTGCAAAGCGATCCAAGGAAATCCCTTTCCCGGAGCTGGAAAAGCAAAGCTGGTTGCTGGCATCTTTAGCCTGACAGGCAGGTTTGATGGCGAATGCTGCAGGGTTTTTCACTTCCAGTCCCAGGAGCCCAGTCCTAAATTCCCTGCTCATTTATCTGCTTTTTTCCTAATTCCTCCTGAACACTTCCCTCTTAGAGCACGTAACGGCAGTTAAGAAATAACTCATACTGGAGGGTTTTTTGCTCCCAGATGAATAACGTTGCATAACTCATGTGATCCTAAGCAGGGCTGGAGCCTGTTTTTCAGAGTTGGACGAGCATTTTGGGAAGGTGCTGACCTCTCCCGTTGCTTGAGACGCGCTGTTTGGGGATGCAGCAGGGTGGTAGGGATGGGTGGGGGCCGCCGGGGCTGGGAGTCCATAGCGGAGGGGCTGGAGGTGCCATGCTGGGCTCATTGGGGCATCCCCATGGAA
Source organism: Rynchops niger (assembly GCA_013400035.1). Lineage (NCBI taxonomy): Eukaryota > Metazoa > Chordata > Aves > Charadriiformes > Laridae > Rynchops > Rynchops niger. Next base: position 514,520 of record VXBH01006317.1, read on the forward strand.
GGGCTCCCCTCCAGCACCCCATGGAGACTCAATCCTCCCTGTGCCCTTGGCTTTTACAGGCTGTTTTTTTCTTCCTCCTCATACAGCAGTGGTGATACTAGAAAACGCATAAAATACAGCTTCCGCCTCCGTGCAACAAGCTTTTCTTCTTCTCTAACTGTTCAGTATCTCATAACAACACTCTATTGAAGTTGTTTTGCCTTTGTGTTTTTGCTTTGTGGAATAGCCTTACGCTTTGCATGATATATATCTTAATAGCACCTTAGATAAAGCAGAATGCTGCTAATTCCATATTATGGGATTATTATGAACTCATATGAATTAATGATGCTTATAAATATAGTCCCATTGAAATCTTTGACACTGCGTATTAACCTGGTAGCTGAGCCATAAAATGCAATGCATATTAAAAATCAGTAGTCTGCACTTCCAGTGCTTTCAAAATAGCCAGCCTTTGTGTGACGGATTTGGTGCAAAAGGGTTCTGAAAATCCTAGGAGAAAGTATGAGCACTTTTATGATGAGGGCAGTGCATTCTTATGGGAGGGCTATCAGTGGGCTCAGAGGTTTGGGTGGATATTAAAATATGTAGAGCCCTTTTTATCAGAATTTAGCTCCCTGTCCAGTTCAGCCAATATTTTTCCCATTGGAAAGATCCCAAAGGGTTTAGGGGCACTGGCGATGTTTGAGCCTGGGTGTGGAGGGGATCTCTGCAGAATAAACCTTGGCAAGAGATGCCTCCCCTTGTTGCACCATTTTTGCTGCAAAAGTCCATGAAACCAGCCTGTTCCCCCGTACCGCCTGGTTTTGCAGTGTGCTGAGACACCTTGAATTTTAGGGCAGGTTGGGTTTTTTGGTGTTCTTGTTTTAAAAAGTCTCCGTTGACATGTGCCACTCATTCCCTGCTTCTTTCCTCCCGTATCGAGCCCCGTTTCCAGACGTGGCTGCCCTCACAGCCCAGCTGAAGCCCACGTTTATACACTCCACTCACCGTGCAAGCACCAAAAGCTGCCATTTATGTGCCCACCAGTTAATTAAGATTTGTACATGCTGTTTCAGTAATACTTTTGAACATCACTGAAGGGATTGGGTGCTTTCAGTGTGCATTGCCACATAACCCGATGACTTAACAGCATGGGCTGACTGCCAGCAAAAGGCATCCGTGTCAGGATTCAGGTACTACAAGGATGTACGTTGCCTTTGGCTTGAGCTGGGCACCTTGCTTTGCAGAAAAGATGAGCTGGGGGAGTCTCGTCTCCCATTGCAGGCTTTCCTTTGACCTGTCACCTCTTGGACCGCAGCGATTTGGAGGAAAGATGCTTTGGGAATACAAAATCCAGCCTCCCTCCTTCCCTGCGCGATGAAATCTCCCAGCACATTCTCTTTGCTGGGCTGCGTTTCTGTGTGTGCAAACAGAGTGAAACACACACTGCCTTTGTCCATGTAGCACGTGTGATGGTGCAATGCAGCCTTTAACGGGCGAGGGGAGCACGTCGCCCGCTCCCTGGGGAGCTTCGGTGCTCGCCCGCCCTCCTGATGAAATTACCGCGCGGCGTCTACTGTATTTGCATCCTTAATTACTATCCCTTATGCTAATTATGTTTCTTCTTCTTGCTGTCGCTGTTAGGAGCTCCAGCCTTGGCGTGCTGGAGTGAAATATCTGTTATAAAGATAGATTAGATGCAACCAAAAAAATTACCATGAATATTCATCCCTTTCCGTTTTGGAACACTTCCTCGGCGGCTCCATTTGCACACCTCACTTGTTTTCGTTTTGGGCAACTGAGTTTGTGGACAGGATTGTCAGTCAAAACAGAGCCTTTTGCGGAATTCTTGCAGAAAGCAATTTTTTTTTGTTGTTGTTGTTTTCACGGCCAAGATAAAAATGCCCGTAAATTTNGCAAGAGTAGGGGGCTCCTGTCTGTGGCTATGGGCACTCAGCCTTTGGCCCCCTAATCCTGTGAGCTGGACCTATTAGCCCAGTGGCTTCGCTCTCCATAACTACTACAATATTAGTGCTTATAAGCAGAGGAGTCGGTTTTGTAGTTACCTTTCAGGTTGAAGTGGAGCAATGAAAGAGGTTAAAAGTTTCTTTGTAAGCTTTGTATTTAAAAACAAACTGAAAGGGGGAAAAGTCTGGCTTGCTTGTGTTTTATTTTTGCTTTTCTCGGTTTATTGCCTTTTGCTGCATCAGTTCCCCTTTATCCCTCCAGTGTGCCTGGTGCCTGTGCCTCGTGAAGGAGTAAAAGGAAACACGGGGTAAAACACATTACCATTTCTCCTGTGACCTCCCTGAAAAAGCATAATAATTTTTAACCCACAAGGACCAGTATGTGGAGACCAAAATGATGTTTTTTTATGTTTCGTGAAAACTGGCCCTTTTTGACCACACTTTGCTCACTTTTTCTATGTAAACCTTGTAGCTGGTACCTGACGTCTCGGGCCTCACCAGCTGGGTCCATAGAATTTGTGAGAAAGCGTCAACGAAGAGTCAAAGAACTTGGTGTAGCTCAGCCTGGAAAAGAAAGCTCTGAGTCTAGATTTGCGCATCTAGTAAATGAAATTCTGTTCTCTGCTTCCCTGCAACCGCGACTAAAGTGGGGGCAGGACACAGAGGTTATGTTTGAATGAGAGAAATCAAAAATACTGTCTTGGGTCATCCAGACATGGTCACAACTTTAATTCTTCTATGGGTGGCAATGGGTCTCTCACCTGCACCTGTTGCTCTTTTCCCCTCTGGCTGCTTTTGCTCAAGGACACCAAATCCTGCTGGAAAATTAAACGTGACACAGTACAACAATTCTGCAGGTGACAACCAGCAAACCCCAGAGCAGAACACCCAAAGTGCCCCAAAAGCCCTTTGTCCCCAGTCTAACGCTGACTCAGATTTAACGAATCAAGGCAATAGTGGTTTTGGTTTTGACCTATTTATGCCTGTGTCTGGGCAGCTGGTGGTGGCCCTGGCTGTCCCTGTAATTCAGCTACCACTGAATTCAGTGTGGGGCTTGTTGTGATCCATTGCCTGGACATGGAGATGCCTTCTGGAGAGCGGGGAAGGTCCTGAGGTTAATTCCAGCTTGCTAATTCCAGCCGATAGCGGCTCCCAAACCTCCCCCTCGTCTGTCTGGGAGAAAATGGACTTAAAAATAGAGTCTGTGATGAATGAATGTATTTATGCAGGTATTTTGAACCTGGCTCTCTACTGGGTCCTGGTCACCTGTAACACACCGAGTGTGCTGCTGGAGTCTCCCTCCTGAGCTGCTACTGAAGCCAGATTTGGGTATTTTCTAAAAACCAGTTTTATTATTAAATGGTTTCTTCTTTGAACAGGAATTAACCCCATTATTTAATCCTGCTGCCTTTATCATCTCAGGTAGGAGGTGAGTCCATCCTTGTCCTGGAGAACCCCTAAACCAGGTCTGCAATGCTGCCAAGAGCCATCTGCTCTCTGCAGACGCACAGCTCCTCCTTCTGCTTTCTGCCTGGGCTTCTCGTTGTACCCATGATGGCAGGGGCCAAAGGGCAGGAGAAGAAGAGTCACCCAAATTGAGACAGATCCTGACACGTGCAAGGTGTCCTGCTGCTGCAGCCGCCTCTGTGGTGGCTGTAGGTCCAGCTTGGAGACGCAACTGGCAAGGACCCTGGGAAAGGGCTCCTGTTTTGGGCTGCAGATGGAGCTGGGGTGTGATGTGGATGCATGCCAGAGGTAATTCGGGAGGTAGGCAGGACCTCGCAGCTGGCATCTAGCTCTAGTCCAGGCTGGTTCTGATTGGAGAGGGCCACTGGAGATGGGGAGCAGCCACAGCTGGATGGATGTGGTGGGGTACACCAGATGCAGAGCGTACCCATGGCACACGGGCGCTCTGTCACTCCGTGTTCTCCAGGTCTTTCATTTCTCTTTTTTTCACCCCTCCTCTTGCCTTCAAAATTGGTATTTATTTTAAATTAAGTGAGCTGCTCTTCAAACAAATCCAAGCCATGGATGCTATAATTAGCAGGATATAGTAATTTTTCTTCAAGCATAATTGGAAGGTTTACCATTTAGGGATAATACTTAAACTATCCTATTTTATGGCTCATTTGCCAGAAAATGGCTGTGAAGCTCACAGCTTTATCAAACCTTATCAATGGATAAAGAGTGTAAAAGGAGGGTGTTTCTGCTATCTGGTGTTGCTGCCACTGTTAAATCTTCTAATTTTACTAACTTCTGTTAATTGAACAGTCTTCCCTGAGTGTTTGGTGATAACAAGCTGCTAAAGCACTCCTGAAAACTGACACAAAGGGGCTGAGGATTTCTGGTTTTCTTGCCAGGGCTGGTTTTAGGCTTGGGGAAGTTTTGGGTGGATGTCCTGGATAGCCAACTGCCTGCCCTCAGTCCTGCTTGCAACCCTATGCCCAGCTCCTTGAGGTGATTTAGCCCTAACCCCAGCTGAAGCAATCCCACTAAGGTGCACGTTAAGATGTGTTATCCTCATCAGCTGCTCAGATAACTGGCCAGACTTTTTTTCCCTTTCTAATGAGCCTCAATTAAACATACTTGATGCGTTCTCCAGGTGTAGCTTTTGCTGAAGGCATAAAGGCACCTTCATCTCTAGGCTGCCAGACAAGGGAGGATGGGTTGTTGATGCTAGCCAAAATCCAGCAATGCTGGCCCAGTAGGCATGGGCTGAAAGCACCTGGGGTGAGTTGTGGCTCAGCTCCCTGGGATCAGGTCTTGGGTATGTCCTGATGGAGCAGAAAGAAGTCCTGAGGCTCTGTTTGCTTGTAGAAGTCTTTCAAGTTGGGTTTTGTAGAGGTTTGAGCTTTAATGCAGAAGGTGTTGTGGTGCTGGCAATGCCCTGATGATGCTGTTGCAGGGTCTGGGCATTGGAGCTGGGTTTGCAATGGATGTGTTAATGCACTGAGATTAACTGGTCCTGGACCTTCACGAGCATGGTGGCCCTGTTGTGTCCTGATGAGCACCAAGCAGGGTCTGTTTGCTGAAAACACAGTTTTTCTTGGAAAGTGATTTCTGAGTTGTATTAACTTTTAATCCTCTTTTTTTTTTTTTTTTTTTTCTTTTGGATTCCTTTCTGTCTGCAGTGGAGATTTATGAAGTGCTGTGGCCTTGGCAAAGATCAATAGATAGCCTGTTAAACAAAGACTCAGAATTTACTGTTTGGGTGATTTCAGGGGAAAAAAGAATTTGAAATATTTAATTTAGTATTAAGCTAAGTTCCATAATAAGGAGGGAGAAAGCCCCTATCCTAAATGAAATGGGAGACTTTTTTTTATTTCCCCTAGATTGCCTGAAGCCTTTAATTAAAACCCTGAAGAATTATATTTGTACTGCTTAGTAAAAAAGCCTGAAATATTGGAGCAGAGGGTGGGAGGCTCCAGCTCCTGTTCTCTGCTATTGCAACATGGCTGCAGCCACTGCCTTTCCTTAACCCACCGAGAGCCACCCAAAAACCAGGCAGACATCATTCTTCTCTTCTACCCCTCTCTGCAAAGCTCTTCTAGACTTCCTCCTTTTGATTGTTAGAAACTTTCTCAGTATACATCTTGATTGTGTTTGTGATCAGCTCATACTGATATTTTTCCCCTTGGTATCATTGTCTTTCTGCCTAAATAGTTGGTTTTTTGCCCTCTTCCTTTGCTGGTTGCCATCTGCAAGGTTAAAGGAACCAAACTCTGAGGGTCCCTTCTGGGTCCCAGCCTTCCTCCTGATCCTCCCTGGTGCTCCAGGTCAAGCGTAGCTCATTTTGGCTGAGTGGTCTGCATTGCACAGTATCCCAGGTCAGCTCTTACCAGCGCTTTGTACCATGCCCCGTTCCCCAAGGGCTGTTGGAAATCTCTGCCTTGATTTCTTGTGTAAGGTTTGGTCTTCAGCATGACTCCTTTTTGACCCCTGTCCCCAAATGCTTCAGGTTTTCATAGTCTCTGACCTTGGGTTATCTTTGGCTCCTCTAGCAGGTACCTGGGAGACCTCAGCTAACTGCAGAATCTTCCCCAAAACGCACCACTTTGTGTTTTATTAGGGGCACATACAGCCTCTTGCAGAGGGTTTAGACCCAGGGTTTAGGGTTCACTCTCACTGGGTTTAGAAATACATTGCTGATACTAACAATACAGCTTGAGCATCACCTTGTTGGGAGGTTTAGAAAATTGAGACAGACTGGAAGACTCTCCAATACCAAAAATCCATCTCTGATAGCAGAAATCCACCTCTGCACAGGGGTTTAAGTGATGCTCCAGACCTTGTGTTGGCCCTTTGCATGGGCAAAACCCATCCTGAGTGAATTGCTTGACCCGTGCCTGTTTATTAGCTCAGGAGGAGGAAAGTGTTGCCAAGAAGGTGGAGAGGAGGCAGTGGATCAATCCTGTTTTATCTCTCTGGAAATAATGAAGCCAGGGACATTTGCTTCTTCTTGATGGTTTAAATTTACAAAAGTGAACAATAATTTTGCAGCCTCTGAGAGTGAAATGTGGGGGGGACAAACCTACCTTATTGACTTTTAGCTGGAGCAGTGCAGGGAACATTACTTAGCGCTCCACCATGTTAAACTCTAATCCCTGGAGATGTCTTTGTTGATGCATAAGCTGTAACCTAAAATATTGACTTTGTAAAGTAATTGAATCCCAGAATCGTGTTTCAGATGAAAAGCACTTGACAAATGACTACAGGAAGGAGCTGAGCCCAAGGGCCTGAGCACAACTGTGATGGGATTTACTCTGCTTGACTCCCATCAGTCTCCCTTGAGAAAAGTCCACACCAGGCAGCCCTGCTCCGAGCTCGGGGTGAGTTATGGGGCAAGAAAAGATAAGTCTCAAGTTTTTTTTTTTCCATTTTTTTCACAGAAAGAAGGTTAATAACTTCTTCTGGCCCCCTGGGAGAGGTGGAGGCAGAGCACCATATTGCTTCTGCAGGAGGTGAGTGAACGTTTTGGGACAGCGGGACATGGTAGGTCTTTGTGGTTGTTGAACATGCTGTATGACGTGCCTTGATTAGCTTTCGTCCATGGGTGATAGTATCTTGTTTTTGTACCAAACCTGAGTTTCAGGGGAAATTCTGGCTCCAAATCTCTACATTGTCCTTATGTATGACCATGCTCATTTCGTGTCATCCGACTGCTCAGAGTAGAGCAGCTACTGGAAGGAAAAGGGGGATGATCCAAATGGTCCTCCTGAGATGCTGCAAAGCCAAAGGACCACGGTGAGACTCTGGTATGGCTCAGGTCTTGCCCCTTAGCCATTTCCCTGAGCTGGATTTGGCTGGGGCTGGGAAGTGTGAAGAGGAGATGCTGGAGGAGGATTTGTGCAGCTTCCGGTGAGATGTGATTTCGCACCCAACGCTGTGGCCCAACCAGAGTTCCCTCCTTTCTTCATTCCTCAAAACAAATTTCCCTTGTTAATTTAAGAGGGCATAATTATATCATTATTTCAAATGGCTCAATTTAAGCAAGGCCTTATTTCTGACTTATAAATTGTTACCTTGCTCATCTCACAATGACTGTTTTTCTTGTAAGTATGTTAACCTCCCTGCTTTCTTTACTCAGCTGTTTTGCATAATGTTATAATAAGCATTTAAATAACTGTAAAGGTTCCATCAGTTATTGCTTTCACATCTTGCCGTCGCCGTGGCAACTGGCTATACTTCTCTGTCTATTTTACCTTTTTTTAGATTTGAGCTTCTCAGTCCAGTTGCTTTAAGATTGAGTTGGATTCTCCAGTCATTTGTGTGCAATGTTGAAGCGCTGCCTGCACCTTGGTTTTGCCGCCGCACAGTGATGATGATTTTCACTGTTGGCTATTAGCGAGGCTACTTTGAGCTGGGAGATGGAAACATATTTTTCAATTTGGGCAATGTGCCGGAGGACGGTGAAATATGCGGCGGTAATTACTGGGATTTGGAATACCAGGCTGAAATCAGAGTGGGTTTAGTTGAGTTCAACTAAACTTTGCTTTGCAGAGCGCTCTGATTCCAGTGCTGCCACGAAGTCCCTTGCAGAAAAGAAGTGCGATGATATTTTGTCAAGGCTCTTGTTTAAAACGAATCTTAATATCAAATTTCTCCATTAAAAAAATAAAAAATATCTTATGACATCCTAATGTGGGATGGTGTATATATAGATCTGACAGACCCAGGCCGTGGGCCATGTAAACAAACCGCAAAACTTAATGCAAATTGCTAAAATGAACCTGGGAAGGACTAATTCAATGGGACTGTCTGCCATTGGCGTGAAGTTCCAGCTTGTCTGAGGACATAATCTTTCCTGGCAAAGCGGGAGTGAACAGAAGGTAGCGGCGAAGGCTTGTGGTTTGTGCCAATCTGCATTTCCATCTGGAAGTAGGTGCTCTCGATGATAATAAAAGGGCAAATGAAAGAATTCCAGAGAGGCTGCTCATTTTTTTCCTCCTCCCCCTAAATATAACATGCTGACATACTGCCGCTTGGGAGCGGCGCAATAGGAAAGTGACACAGATGGAGCATGAGGCAAAATAAAACCCTAAACAAACAGGACAACAAAAGCTGCTGGCATTTTATTGCTATTTATTTCAAAGGCTGCTCAGAAATGCGCCATTGAAGGCTCACGGTGACTCACAAAATGACATGGTCGGTTTTGCCCAGAACTCGTGGAAGCACGAGTAGGATCATGGTGTGTGAGGAGGGATTTATGGAGAGTTTCTGGTTTTAGATCAGCGTGTTGCAGAAACAGGAGAGCAGATGTTTTACAGGAAGCTCAGACTAAACCATGTCCCTGACTACCACCCAGTTGAAGCAAATGCTGCATGTCCTTTTCACGGCAGAAAGGGTGAAAAGCAGCTGCTCTGTTTCATTTGCGCTTTGCAAATGATCTCATGAAGGGTTTGGTGGCCTTGGTTTTGGGAGAGCTCTCCATATGCCCCAATGCAGGGAAGACTGCGTTACAGTTATCCTGGACTCTGGGAAGAGGCAAACTCTGGGGTTTTCTTATTTATTAGACTTCTGTCTCAGAAATGTTGAAATTACTGAATTGAGCAAGAGGAACAGTCCCACCAGAGGAAGAAATTACTGGTGGGGAAAAAAGAACAAAAAACTTATTTAAACATTTAAAGCTGAGGGGGGTCCATTTGGGTTTTTTGACCATTTTCCATTGACTACCAAAAGCAGTGAGAAACCATTATCTGGTGCTATTTTTCTGTGGTTACAGCCCTTGCAGTGCTGGAGCCGCTGATTAATGGACGCTGCAGTGTCTCTCACTTTCTCCATGCTGGCGGTACCAGGGGCTTGTTTGGTGTCATCTGTGCTATTTGGGAAATGCATTTTTATGTTGAAGAGGGAATTTGAGGAAATCCCATGGTCCCAGGTCCTAGGACACCCCTGGCTGGCACCGTCACCATCTGATGGAGCGAAGGGGCTGTGGGTGAGGCTGAAGCAAACAAAATTGTTGCGAAAAACTGTTCTCATCAAGGACTCCTGAGGAGGAAAAAGCCCGAAGCAGCCAGTCCTCATCACTTTGTTTCTCTGCTAGAATCAGGTGGGTTGGTTTAGCTGACTATGAAACCTGACAAACCCTTTTTCAAAGCAAACTTAGCAGGACCTGTGCTCATGGCCGTGCCCTTTCCCATCCTTGCAGGGAGGAATGGATGTGCTCTGAGTGCGGCTCCCGAGGGCTCTGCAAAGCGTTGTGCAGTAGTTGTGTGTCCATCTTATCAGCGTGAGGATATCAGCTTTGGGGCGGAGAAAAGCATCCCAAAAGTTTGTAAGTAGTTTAAGCTTTTCTGACTGCTGGGACAGCATTCCCTCGCCCAACAACAGCGAACAGCAAAAGTCTAGTATAAATGTATAGTACAAGGCTTTTTTTCTGTCTCTCTTTATTCTGCAAGAAGCTGGTGCATTATGTCATGGGAGTTTGTACTCTGTATCTATTTAGATGCATCTCTGCAAAGCTGAAGACATTTGAAAAAACTTGCTTTTGCTCATATCTGTTATGATATTTGGGGCAAAAGAAGGAAAAGGTGTCTTCAGTTTTTGGGTTGTTTTTTCATTTATCTGTATCCAAGTGATATCTCTTGCGTGTCAGTACCTAAAAAGGATGGAGTGAAGAGATGCCATGAGACTTTTCACGCTCATCATTAGCAGCGTGTCTTGTTTGAGGGAGGTATTTGCGTCGGGAGGTTTGTGTCTGCCAATGTGCTCTGTGCCTTCCCTTGCAGGAATCCCATTTTCTGGCATGAAGGCAGAAATCAAAGCCTGGGCTGAATTAATAGAGATGGACACTTGAACGTATCACATCTCTGATTCTCCTTAGAAATGCGTGGTGTGTCTGCTTAATTCATTCAGCCCCACGTAAGCTGACAGAGCAGCTTTTCTGAAACACACTGTTTGGTAGTTTGCTGTACACCGGGCAGTCATGTTTAATATGTATGATTGTAATTGCATCATTTATTAAATCAAATGGCTTAATGCATTTCGCAGCAGCGGTGTGTGACCAGCTCTATTGCTTCTGCTCACTTGAAGGCTTGTTTTTAAAACAAGTGCAGGAGAAGTTCTGGTGGTTCAGGTCGGCTCTGAAACCTGGTGATGCTCTGGATGTGGAAACCCTCTTCCTGAGCTGTGCCTGCCCGTGTGGGGCTTCCTTCCCTTGCACCTTCTTGCTGCAGTTCTGTTAACTTCTACTGAGTATTTTTCCCTTTTCGTAATATTCTGTACAAATAATTTCTGTAAGGTGCCTGCTCCCTGTGTTAGCTAATCAAACAGGGCACAGGGAACTGCAAAATGAATCTCTGAGCAGTGCCCATACCACCATTTGCGCCGATACATCACGTCCCATCACTCAGGAGTTATCAAACCACTTTGCGTGTTTAATGCATTAATATTCTCCCTGACCCAACTGGGGACCAGGCAACTTTCTTTTCCTTCTTGGGAGTTGCAAAATTGTTTCCCACCCTGGCTGCACTGATGTGATGGGTTAGAGCATTGCTTTTTCTCCCCTTACTTTTAAAAATTTGACTAGTTGTAAAACAATGGGAATTCTTTCTTTGTCCTTGCTCGTTCCCCCCGTGCTGGCCAGGTCCTCTGCCCTGTCCTGGCAGGGAGTTTGCTGCATCCCATGGTACCCTGCCCTCCTGATGGTGAGTCCCGGCTGGGGCCATGGTCCCCTGGGGATCGGTGGTTTTCTGCCTCTGCGCGCTGCTTCGCTTGTGTGACCCGCTCCAACAGCTCCGTGTCCTGCTGTTGGTGCCCCAGCGCTGGAGGCAGCACTGCAGGGGGGTCTTACAGAGCGGAGCAGAGGGGCAGATTTCCCCCCCGCCTACCCTGCTGTCCATGCTGCTGGGGATGCAGCCTGCGCTGCAGGGGGTTTCTGGGCTCCCCAGTGCACATTGCCGGCCCCTCCTGATGGCTGCTGTAAGTGGCACCAGTTCTCTCATTGCAGACTTGCCGCCTGCCTGTTTAGGAAGCTGTAGCTTTCCTTTATGGAGTTTTTACCCTTTTCATGATGTTCTGCCTTTTGATGCGAGGTCCTCAGAGCTCTGCAAGGCTCTGGGTGGCCCCCCACATGTAAGTGATAGACGCTCTACGTACCTGCGGTAAATGGTTGAGGGCTGAGATTACCACCTGAAGTTGTATACTTGAAGGGAGCTGCACACTCAAAGTATACAGGTTCAGAGGTTTGATGGAGCAGAATAAGCTTGCGAGGAGGTTTGAGCAGGGCGGGCAAGGAATAGAGAAGAATGTGAAGAGGCATAGGAGCTGGGAGGTGCATCTTTGAGAGCAGACCCTGAGCTTTCCTGCAGGAGCTGGCAGATGGTGGTGGAGCTGAGCTGTGTGCAGGGTCTGTGTTTGCCTGGCAGTGCTTCTGGCTGGGTACAGGTGGTTCAGGGATTTCTTCTTTCCTGCGATTTGAAATCTTTATCCCACGGCTCCCTGCTGGCAGAGTTTTAATGCTATTGAGTTACCGCTCCCTATAGCCATTGTTTCTGTAGGGGAGCAAGGGATTGTATGAAAATGCTGGTGGGAAAAATCATTAAATTTGTTTTAATGAATTAGAGCTGTACAGTCATTTAAATAACTTACAAATCTGCTGATCAGCAAATCAAACTAGTTAGTGCTTTAGCCTGTGTGTATGAGTTGCGTATCCACACTAACAAGGTTCATTTGCTGATCTGCAGATCTATGCAGCGCCAAAGTGACTGCACTGTATAAATTAGGTGAACAGAATCATTAAAATAAACATGTCACTCTTCTGGTAGCTCTTTCATTAATAAAATAAAACCTCAGATGGGGAAAATAGTTTAAGTTGGTTCTCTCTGTAGGTTTGCAGAGTAGTTAAGATGCAAATAATTAGTCTAAGTATAGACTGGGAGCCTTGCTGCAGGCAATCCTTTGCTGTGCATATTTCTAGATGTTGAGTGCTTGAAGGGGAGAGAAAAAGCGCTTTTTACTGGTATTTCAGGATGTTTCGTTCTTGACCTCAGAGCCGATTTGGAAAACTCCGTCTTGTGATCATGTACCTTCTAAGAAGAGGCCGTAGTAGGTGGCAGAGTTGTTTCATTAATCATCGTCAGCAAGCTTTGTGTAAAAAAAAAAAAAAAAAATCTGGCATTTTTTTGTGAATAGCCATNAAAAGAAAAAAAGACCAGTGCTCTAGCTGGAGGCATCCAGCCTTTTTGGTCTGTGCTTGGCTGGTCTCTTGAGCACCTTTGATATCCAAACCACTGTCCAACGGTGGTGACTGCCCTTCCCGGAGCTGTGGCTTCAGGATCCGTGCTTGGGGAATGGCAGAGAATCGTAATGCAGGATCCGCTCCCTGCGCCCAGGGATGTCGAAGGGTGTTTTGGGAGGAAACTGTGTTATAAATCGCAGATCCAGGCTCAACCCCCTGCAGGGGTTTGCAGCCCCCACAGAGGAGCCTGGTGAGGGGTAGGTCTGGCCTGGGGCTGGTGGGGGTCTCCCTGGGGGTTTCAGACCTCCCTGTCCAAAATGCTGCCACATTTGGCTCCTTGACCTTGTGTTTCCATCAGGAGAGGAGGGTAGACCCCATTGCCCAGGACCGGATTAGCTGGGGAAGCAGCATGTGATTTGTGTGACTTGCTTTCCTTGACGTGGTCACTAATGACTAATCCTCGGTGACTTTCATTATATTCCACTTGCAGTTTGGCTGAAAACTTTGACTCGGGTAGAGAAGGGATTTTCCCTCTGGTTTTCATTAATTCGATGAAAATGCGCTTTTGCAGTGGAAACAATCCTCTCTTATTAGTATCTAAACTTTTACTGTCTGGACTTTAAATCTTCCTGAAATTTAGCCTGGAAATCAACTTTTGAGTTGGACATGGACTTTGCAGAAGAAGAAGGCGTTCAAGTTGCTGTAGTTCTTGAAAACTGGTTGGCTTTTGCATCTGGGGACAAGATGCTATCAAGGGTACCAGGAGGTGCTCTGGGCTCAGGTGCTGTGGGCAGGGGCTGGCCAAGCCCCTTCAAGCAGTGACAAAAAACTCCTTTCCTGGAAACTTGTGCCAAATCCATCAGTGCTGATTAACCTGTTCTTTCCTTGAAATGAAATTACAGTAGTCTATCCATAGACTTTTTTTTTTTTTTTTTTGCATAGTGGGGAAGCCTCCTGGCTTTCGATGGAGGTGAAGATGAGTCAAGTTGCTTGGTAAGTTTAACTTTAGTAATCCTGGGGTTTTTTTGCCTTTTTTTTTTTTTTTTTATAAAATAGGTACATGCTTAAGTAATTTGCTTGATTGGACTTAAGGAAATGGTTAATTGAGGATGTTCAGTCAATGCCACCATCCAGCTACCAGGACGATGCTGTTTTTTTCTTGACAGTTGTGCTAAGCCAATGTATCATGTTCATTTTTGTGTAGCAAAGGATACCTACCCTTTGCAGTTAGGCTGAACTTTACAGGGAATATTCCAGCAGAAAATTTTGGGGTTAGGCATCTGTGATTGAAATATCTGATTAGAAAGATAGTCCAGTCCCTTACCTCTGCTAAATGCCTTTTTAAGCTGTCCATCTTGCAGGCATTACTGTGAGCCCTGCTCATGGGGTCGCTACCTTGGCTTGATGAGAGCTCTCTAACATCTGTCTCTCAAGATGAAACAGCTTCTCTGTGTTGACCATTTGCTCCGCAGTCATTCATAGTGTGTTGTGGAGACTCACGGTCTTCTCAGAGTGTTGGCTGGAGGGATGTTGATAGACCTGTTGGAGTGAGTCCAGAGGAGGCCATGAAGATGATCTAAGGGCTGGAGCCCCTCTGCTGGGAGGACAGGCTGAGAGAGCTGCGGGGGTTCAGCCTGGAGAAGAGAAGGCTCCGGGGAGACCTTCCAGCTCCTTCCAGTCCCTAAAGGGGCTCCAGGAAAGCTGGGGAGGGACTCTGGAGCAGGGAGGAGAGCCATAGGACGAGGGCTAGTGGCTTTAAACTAAAAGGACATGGATTTAGATTGGATATAAGGAAAAAAAAATCACTCTGAGGATGGTGAGCCCCTGGCCCAGGTTGCCCAGAGAAGCTGTGGCTGCCCCATCCCTGGAGGGGTTCAAGGCCAGGTTGGACAGGGCTCGGAGCAACCTGGTCTGGTGGGAGCTGTCCCTGCCCAGGGTGGGGGGATGGAACTGGATGGTCTTTAATGTCCTTTAAGCACTGTGTTCAGTTCTGGGTCCCTCTGTACAAGAGGGACATTGAAGTGCTGGAGCGTGTCCAGAGGAGAGCTACCAGGCTGGTGAGGGGTCTGGAGACCAGGTCATATGAGGAGAGGCTGAGGGAGCTGGGCATGTTTAGCTTAGAGAAGAGGAGGCTGAGGGGAGACCTCATTGCCCTCTACAACTACCTGAAAGGAGGTTGGAGAGAGGTGGGGGTTGGCCTCTTCTCCCAGGTGAATAATGACAGGACCAGAGGAAATGGTCTCAAGTTGCAGCAGGGGAGGTTTAGGTTAGATATGAGGAGGAATGACTTTGCTGAAAGAGTGGTCAGGCACTGGAACAGCCTGCCCAGGGAGGTGGTTGAGTCACCATCCCTAGAGGAGTTTAAGAAACATCTAGATGTGGCACTTCAGGGCATGCTCTAGTGGCAGAGGTTGTAGGTTGTTTGGTTGGACTCGATGATCTTAAAGGTCCTTTCCAACCATGAAGATTCTGTGATTCTGTCCCTTCCAACCCAAACCGTTCTGTGATTCTATGAAGCTGCATGGCTGTTGTGAGATCTCTGTCATTGCCACTTAAACATTGCTCCTTCTCCATGGTGTGAGATCCCTGCAGACCACCTCCCACCTGGCACCCATCCTGTATTCGGTGTGGGCCCCCATGGAAAGGGATGCTTTCAGGGTGCGATTGTTTTTGGGGAAGGCTGGCCCCATCCCTGCTGTTGCCTTGCTGCATTCCCCACTGTCCTTCCTTTTGCTGGCTGCAAGTGGGATCCAGGTTTCCACTTTTGGACTCTGATCCTGTTGGCAAAGTGGATGTTCAATTATCTGGAGTCAGATCACCCTCTTTGCTTTCATTACTGCAGCTGCATTTACCCTTAGACCTTTAGGGATTTAATTGCATCTGTGTCAGATCTTTTTGCTGACTGTAATGTGGCATTTCTTTAGTGCCTTCCTCTACCTCTGCTGAAAAGGTCTCTCCGAAGTCTGACAGCGCTGGGAGCAATTTGTCAGTTTGGCCCAGGTAAGCTTTTTTTTTGTCCAGCCGAGCGTGTTTTCCCTAAGCATTTGCCTTTCCTCCTCATTTCAAATAGAACCTTGCTGTGGGTTTTTCTTGACTTGCCACTCTAACAGCTTCTGAATGTCGGCAGACCAGTCCCGGGGATTATTAAGCTCACTGGACTGAGCGCTAGAGCGGTGCCTGACTTGCATTTTCAGCCGTGCTCCGAACAGGGGACGTCTTCTGGGATAAAAGTTATGTTTACGGTCAGTTGCTAATTAGTGGTAGCAGAGCAATTATGTAACTGATGGGAAAGGACTGCAATTTATGATGTGCAGACTTTTTGCATCATAAGCATAGAGCTGAAAAAAAAACCCTCAAACACCCAAAAAGGGAAGTGTAGTTTTATTCCGCTTAGGTTGTTTTGATGTGGTAGGTGCTAGGGGGCCTGGAGGAAGACTGGGGTTGCTGGTAGGGTTCTCAGTTGTTGGCGTGGGTCTGACCAGTTGGGGTGAGCGTGGGAGGGACTGGGAGCAGTGGAGCAGCTCCGTCCGCCTCTGCGGCAGCCTGGCTCTCCTCCCTGCTGTCTTCCTCCCATCGCCAGAAGATGAATGTCCCCACAGCGTTATCTCTGTTCCAAACCTCCAACTCCCTCCTGAACCTATCACTTTCCGCAGCTGGTTTTGTAGCGCTCCTGCTGAATCCAAATGAGTTCCCTTTGCATCTTTGGGAGGGGTGTGTGTGTGTACGGTTTGTCTGTGAATGCCCTTCAGCCAGTGATCTTGCACCCGGACTCAACGAAATGAGGGTGGTGAGGAAGGTGGTGGAACGGCTTTTGTGTGTTCTGTGCCCATGTTTCAGCGCCTGCTGTCTGTGTGCTGTGAGAGGAAAAAGTTCAGCCTCCTCCTTTAAGGTCTGCATCAAGCCCTGCCAGCGCATCCTTCTCTGTCAGCTCCTTTCTGCTGCTGCCTGCAGATAGCTGGAAAGCAACATCAGCTGCCAGCCCTCTTGCACTGCCTCTGTGTTTTAATACATTTTCCATTTCTTCCAGCTTCCACGTGGAGCTCTGGGTGTCACTGAGACGTGACGCAGCTCCGGTAACTGGGAACCATCAGGGCTGCTTTCTGTAGGCACAGGATGAGGATGCCCTGTGTGGTTGTGGAGCTCCCAATGAGTGGATGTCGAGATTTGCTTTGCCGCCGCTGCGTAGTGCTGATCTTTGTGGGCTGGCACATGTGCCACTGTTCCTGGCATTGTCTGTGCTCATCATAAATCGAATCCCCATGAGGTGGCCTTTGGTTCAGCTCAGCCAAGAGTCCTCCAACTGTGATGGCACTTCTCCTACAACCTTTAATAGCTTTTTTGGCTTTTTCAGTCATAACGGGCACCACTAAATCATTTCTCAGTCAGCTCTACACAGTGGCACCTGAGAAACTATGGTTATTTCCTATCCTAAATATAGGGAACATCTGTGCCCACGTCTGCAGGGTTACTGTTGGTAAATGTTGACTTCTTAATTTGGATGTTCAGACTCAGCAGGGCACGATGCTGACCTAAATGCTTGAATTGTGGAGTGGCTGTCGTGGCCTCCGGAGCGGTGCAGGAGGGAGCTTGCTGAGGCAGTAATGCAGGCCGAGCACACCTGAGAACAAAATACGTAAAGAGCGAAATACTCAGAGTCAGTAACGAGAACTGGAGTTTTATTTCTTTGCAGGCTGTTTTGTAAAACTGACTGTCTTGGCGTGAGAATCAGAAGGGAGGGTGTGCTCCAGAGCAACACGGCATCGTGTCGCTTGGGAGCGGTCAGGCACAGAGGCTGGGGCTGCCTCCAGCCTTGGGAGTCCACAAGTGTTGGAAACTGGGGGTGACCCTGGAGTAGGGACCGTGAGATGGGTACTCATATTGCAAGAAACAAGGAGTCTTCCAGAGTGTGAGTGGTGATGGGGATGTTGATGCTAGGAGGGGATGGGACGGCTGAATGAATCCCTCTTGTGTAGAATGCCTGCTGAGAGGATGACCTCTGCTTACTGAGAGTTTTTTGGGGTAGTCTGCCTGGATCTTGAGCGCTTGTGGCCTGAGGGCTTCCAGTCCAGGATTGCTGGCAAAAAGCAAGGGGGTGGTGGACGGACTGTTTTATGTTTGCTCTAAATGTCATGTTTTTGTGGTGGAAATGTGGAAAGCCCCGAAGCGCCTCCAGAAATGTCTTCAAGAGAAGTTTCTGGGAGAGGACTCTTTTCAGTGATGTAACAAGCTGCAGTTTGCTCCAAACGTTAAGTGTTATAAATGTTATAAATGTGGCTGATGTAATTCTATTTCAAAAAGCCTTAGAGGCTTGCAATAATAAACAGAGCTTTTTAGTACCAGGTTATTGATGCAAAATAGTTTAGCAAACTGGGTTGCTGAAGTGCAAATGCCATGTATTATTCATTAGATGCTTTCTTTCCACAAATCACTGCTCTCCATGGCATAATGTTCCCAGCTCCTGGTACCACTGCTCTTTGGGAGGCTCTTTGGTTTGAGCCAAAACCTGGAGTGGCAGACCCATCCATCAGGGCAAGCAGTTGGTTATGTCGTTGTCTTCCAAATGGAGTTCATAATGGGCAAAGAGGTTTAATTAATGCTTCAGAGTAATGTGTCTGTTTATAAAGAAATAATGTACTATAAAATTAGGCAATGCATAGTGAAATGTACCTCCTAATGGCTAGGCTGGAATTTTAAGTGATCAGTAAATCACTTAAATATTAAGACTTTCTTGAACAAGGATAATAAAGCAAGAGGTTTGGAAATGGTAGATACCAGTACTTATAATTATCCACTAAATAAAACATTTTTATAGTGATCATAGAGTTAATCACCTTACAGAGCAGACAGGTGATAGGGACAGTGGAAGATATGTGGCGTTGTTGCCTGCAGAAAAAGAAATTTCTGATGCAGTGTTTAAGGCCAGAGTCAACAAGGGAGAAAATATAAACATTTTCTGAACTCTTTATCTATTCTTTTGATGAATAAATGCAAACAGCCATAGCTATATAGAAAAACTCATGATCGAAAATACGATAGACCAAGAATATTCCCCAGACATTGCTAATGGAGTTGCATGGCAGAACAGAGTGATGATCTATGAATATTGTTTTCAAATGCCTCCTTTAAATATTTGAAGATATTCTCAATTGCCTCCATATTTTTAAATGCAAGTTGGGCAAAAATACTGAATTACTACTTTACAGCCCTAATAGAATAACCTTTTGCAGTGCTTCTGCAGTTCTGGTCGATGACGGGAAGGATGCAGGAGGACGCTCCCAGGTCTCCACTGCAAGAGGTTTTGGCAGTTTTGAAGGCGAAATGAGATTTTAATGAACTGAATACGATCCAAATGATAGGGGTGATTTTTGAGTTAAATATACAGAAACTAATGGTCTGTAGGAGATACAAAATGTTTGCATAAGAACTCACACAGATTTTTGTCCCAAGCTGGGGGGATTATCATAACAGCTTTGAAAGCGTGGGTCACAGGATCGTGGAAAGGAGTGTCCCAGGTGGCTGGAGACACTTAACAGGTGAAATCCAGATGGGTAGGATGTTGAGACGTGTGTGCCTTTGCATAGGTTGCTCTGTTACCATCTGTGTGAATCTCTGACTCCTGACTGGACAGAGCGTGTCCCCTTTATTGGTGCAACTCCAGAAATAGTCTACAATGTCACACAATTCATGAAAGAGATTTTTTTTTTTTCTTACAAGCATTGGGATTTTCTTACTTAAAAGAAAGGCATCAGTGGCACCTCAAAGCATTTTATTTTTTTTTTTAAATAATTCAGCTACAAAAAATAAGGAAATATACTTCTGTAAGATATCTTGCATCAACTGAAATGACTGCTGAATTTGAGGAATGAAGAGTTAGCTTTTGGTTAAGAATTCAGAGAAGTTGAATGTCTCTGAAGACAAGAAATAGATTGCACAATCGCACATGCTGCTTTCATCGCTTGGTATTTTATCTTTTCTCTATGTGAAAAAATGAGGAAAATGTCTAAGCAACTTTGCATAAAGAGGATGAAGAGGCGGTGTGATGGATCCCATCCTTGGGTGCTGGGCTGGTGACTTCCAGATCTAACTAAGGTTTTGGCTGTCAGAGACTGGGGTGGAGGGGCGGGGAGAAGAAAAAAGGAAAAAAAAGGGGAAAAAAAAAAAAGGAGGGGGAGGGGTATGATCAAGAATGAAGAGGACTCACCCCAGGCACCCTGGCTGCTCTCTGAGATGCACTTTCATGTTGGAATCAATACAGAGACGGTTTAGGAGCAGCTGTGTGTGGTTGCCAAGTCTTAACTTGATCTACTTCTATGGGATAAAAATTAATTTCAAAATTATTTCCTCTGTCAGTTAACACTTGGAAATGTTTCTAAAATTAAGAAAAATGTAGCTTCAAATGTAGCTTTTGTAAGATGTGTGACAGTTGACAATTTCCTAAGACACAAGAACAGGTTTCCTAAAAGAGATTTTCCAGAAAAACTATTTTGCGCTTCTCAGGACCAATTCTTGTGCTTGTTGCAGCGCCGCTGGGGGCATGAAACACCTGAGTTTTGCGGTGAACTGGCACATGTATCATCCTGGATCCCATTCGCTGCAGAATAGGCCAAGTTAAAATAGCAGCTGACCCTTAGAAGCTGTGGAAAAGGTGCTTCAGATGAGAAGTAATTTATTCTGATTAGTGCTGACTGCTTGTCAAACACCAGCCTGACTATTCCCTGTCTTCTGCCCCACAAGGTCAGAGAGCTTGACCTTAACTCCTCCTGGATTCATCTTAAATAACATAGGAGAGGGAAGATGACGAGCCGTTCGTAGGAACGGGGACTCGAAGAAGGTCTATTTTGTGGTCACTTGGGTAATTTGCAGCTGGACTTCCTTTTGACCTTTCTGCCCGGTATTAACAGCCAAGAGGTCCCCTCCCGATCATTTCATTCTGAAGAAAGCTGCCAGGTAATGTTGAAAACATGTCGGACTATATTTTCTGTGCAAACAAACCTGATTTGTGATGAATATTTAGCACCCTTGGCCCTTTGATCTTGATCATTAGAGGAGAGAAGTGAGCAGTGGGGAGCTGTGCCCTGCGGGTCTCCGCAGAGAGGAGCACCTCAGGGTCAGCATCTTCTCACCATGAGTGGACACAGAAAGGATGATGCTTCCTGGCACCCGTACAGCAAGTGAGGTGTATTCTTAAACACCTTTCTTTGCTCCCTTAAGGAGGACGGACTTGCCCTGGAGAGGTACAGCTGGATGGAGAAGCTTCTTGGGCTGGGTCAACTCTCCCAAAGTCTCTGCAAACCTCCTTGGGGCACCAAAATGGAAAATTCCTGGGAGGCCACTTAGCAGGGGGAGAACGTGTTCACCTTTCAACTGTCAAAACTGCAATTTTATCTCAGGTATGAAAGCAGGAACGCTTCCCTTCCTAACCTCTCTTGCACCCAGGAAGGGAATCCTATTTGAACTACGAACAGGAGATCTTTGTGAGGCAGAGATCAGGCCTAGTAATGGCAGTGTGATCAGCTGGCCTTTAATTTGCACTTGGATGGCAATCAGAAAACTAATTTCCAAGAAATCTTGCTGCTTCAAATATTTCCATTCTGAAAGGAAAGGGAGTAAAAGTGACATTTTGTGATACAAATTTCACGAACACATTTGCTTTAGAAAGACCAAACAGCTTTATTTCAAGTTGGAATTTTATTTTATTTTTCTTAGGAAATGCATTTAATTTTTAAAAGAAATTGTTTGTCGGAGCAATCATTTTGAAAATGGTGGAATACGGCACATCAATGTTATTGAAGTGCTTTTGCCTAAATAAAATATTACTGACATATAGTGGGGTTTTGAAAACATTCAGACTTGGATGAAAAGGCTCACTGTTCAACACCAGCACTTTGAAAAATTTCCAGGCAGAGCTAATTCAAGTGACAAGTGCATTTTTCCTGATTCATTTTTGTGAGTGTCTCAATACTTTAGTTGCAATTGAGGGGAGCACATAAAGTGCTCCACTTTGCATTGAGATAGTCCACAACATTTGATTTCCCCATCTGTGTTGTGGATATTGATCTTCAAAGGTTCTCCCAAACTGCAGGTGTCTATGCAAAAGCAACTTCCATCCCTCTTTTTCATAAATTATGCAAAAGAATTAATACATTTTACATTCTAATGTCCTGACATCCATAGCTCTCTTTTCCCAGGTCAGATATTGGGGTTGCAAGCTGCAAGGTGGAGCTTTTCCTAGCCACAAGTAAGTTTTGTGTGTCTGTAGGCTCAGCAGGAGACTGCCTGCACGATCAGGTGCCATGTAGCCCACGGCTCCTCTCGTGGAGAGCCACAGTTCTGTGAAAATGCCCTTTTTCTTTCTCCAGAAAACACAGGCGTCTCTCAAAGCTGGGAAATCTGTTGTATTTGTGCTTACACCTCCTTCTCCAAGCAGTCCCGTGCTTCCAACACCCAGTCCTGCAAAATGGAAACCAAAAGCTGCTTCTGTCCTGCTGCCCAAAAGGAGGGACACAGTCCCCAGTTCAATTTGCAAATTAAATTTAATTTTTTTTCTTATGAAACTCTGAGAGCCAAAAAAATTACTAAATTCTACCCCCAGCCTCTTCCTCTTGGGCTTTAAGCTAAAATTAATTTACATTTTCTGTATGGCTGGGGAGAAGGAAAGGTGTTTCACCCTCATCATTGCTTCCTTCCCACTTCCTCCTGCTCCTGCCACAGTGTCTCCCACAGGGGAAATGTTAAAGAGTGGAAAAATCCCTGTAATTTAAAATCACTCAAAAACTTCCAGCAACAAATGTCCTTTGGTGGGGGGGGAACCAAACCCAAAAAAAGATTTTTGGAAAATAATCACATTTTGGTAGGGAACATTTAGGGCTGTCTCTGGCTGCAGGTGCAAACGGTCGTGCTGTGGGTATCACCATGCATCAAATATTCCATGTTGGTGAAAGTCGTTGGTGGAGCCTCCTTCATGGATGCTCGGAGATAAAGACCTGCAGGACTGTTCCAATTTTGTTCAGTGTATTCATTAATGACCTGGATGAGGGGACAGAGTGTATCCTCAGCAAGTTTGCTGATGATACCAAAATGGGAGGAGTGGCTGACACTCCAGAGGACCATGCTGCCATCCAGCGTGACCTGGACAGGCTGGAGAGCTGGGCAAAGAAGAACCTAATGAGGTTCAAGAAAAGCAAGTGCAAGGTCCTGCACCTGGGGAGAAAGAATGCAAAGCACCAGTATAGGTTAGGGGTGGACCTGCTGGGAAGTAGTTCTGAGGAGAAGGATCTGGGGGTCCTGGTAGACAGTAAATTATCCATGGGCCAACAATGTGTCCTTGTTGCCAAAAAGGCCAATGGAATCCTGGGCTGTCTAGGGAAGAGTGTGGCCAGCAGGTGGAAGGAGGTCATTCTCCCCCTCTACTCTGCACTGGTGAGGCTACAACTGGAATACTGTGTCCAGTTTTGGGCTCCCCAGTTCAAGAGGGACAGGGAACCGCTGGAGCGAGTCCAGCGAAGGGCAACTAGGATGATTAAGGGATTGGAGCATCTCCCTTATGAGGAAAGGCTGAAGGAGCTGGGACTCTTTAGCCTGGAGAAGAGAAGGTTGAGGGGAGACCTTATTATGGCATTCAAGTGTCTAAAGGGTGGGCTGAAGGAGGATGGTGCCAGACTCTTTTCAATGGTTCCCAGTGACAGGATGAGGGGCAATGGGCACAAGTTGGAACATAGGAAGTTCCGTTCAAATACACGGAAAAACTTCTTTACGGTGAGGGTGACAGAGCACTGGAACAGGCTGCCCAGGGAAGCTGTGGAGTCCCCTTCTCTGGAGATTTTCAAGACTCGCCTGGACGCAGTCCTGAGTGATGTGCTCTAGGCAATCCTGCTTTAGCAGGGGAGTTGGACTAGATGATCTCTAGAGGTCCCTTCCAAGCATGAAGATTCTGTGATTGTGGGGTTGCCCTCCAGCAGGCTGCTCTGACAGGGGAACAGGAGACAGGCTAGGTCCACTTTGGGGTAGGAGAAGTGGTCTCGCTCTCAGCGGGAGCCAATGTTTTCGGAGCCGAGATGGGAGGAAATGTGTGCAAACGGAAATTTATTTAAATACAGTTTTACACTCATTGCATAATAGTAGCATTTTATCTTTTTCACATTGATTTATAGGCACTGAAGCAGAACAGAGGAATCAGAAGACAGCAATTAATGAATAAAAACCCCCTGCACAAATGCTTGAAGATAAAAAAAAGAAAACTTAAAAAAAAGGAGAGAGAAATCTTCCAAAAGCTGAAGAAAGGGGGATAATTGATGGTTCCATTTTAACCTAATGTTATTTCTGGATCTTTTTTTTTTTTTATTTTTTTTTATTTATAATGTGTTATTTACTGCATAGTTTAGAGCTGACAGAAAATAAACAGCATTTGCAATATAACGTCGTTAGCACCCTGATGCACTTGCTCATCCTACTTGGCTGTCAAGTTCCAACTCTAACCAACATCAGTCAACGTCGGCTGTGATGGAGTCTGTTTTTAATAAGCACGGTGCTATAATTACCTTATTGCAAAGTTAAAGCCAAATGACACTTATGATGAAGGTTTCATGGCTAAATAGTGAAGCCAGTGAAGCATTCGCGTACCAACTGTCAGATAGGAAATAGCTGTTGGAGGATTTGTTTCTTTGTTGCTTGATAAGGGTCACTTCGTTTGTACTTGGAAACTTTGTCGTGACACAACAGGTAGAAGAGGGAGATGAAACTGAAGAAAAAGGGGAAATTCTGCCGAGGCTGGAAATGGTGGGCAGCTGCTGAAGGGGCAGGTGGATGTATATTTCATGGGAAACCAAGGGATCGATCGAATTTGGTGCTGGCTGTGCTGCTCTATCACAAATTCCTCCCTCTGTTTTAAATCCAAAAGGTGCTGTCTGTGAAGGAGTGAAGGTATATTTTGAGTTATGCTGATAGGGGCTGGCTCTTAATTTTGTCACAGGTTTCTCAGTATTTGATGTTTCTCCTCCCAGGCTCTGCTGGGGCATGGGGCAATTGTGGGGTAAACTCTGCTTTCATTGAAGTTAAACTTCTACATTTTACAGCCACTGATAAAACTTTGGAAGGGTGAAAGCATTTCATTCAGTTTTCCATCATAAAACTGGAACCACTTGGTGAAATAAAGCTTCCTGCAGGAAAAAAAGTTACATTTTCTAGTGAACTTTATGAGAAATTGACTCTTAATTGTATCCACTATAAACGGCACTATTTAAATCATCTTCCAGTTGCATATTTTCAGCTGTGCTCCCTGTTCGTGAGCTGTTCATCCGCTGGAACTAAAAAGGCTCTGCCTTGATGAGCTGGGTCTTCTAGATATTAAATTAAAGAGGGATTTTTGCGTTCGACACCAAAGCGTCTGCGGCTAGGTTTAAGTCTCTCATTCACATTGCGTTTATTGATAGCTAAAGGGGAGCCGGTGTTACCACACTTGCAAGCACACGGCATTATGTAGATTGACTCTCAGTGAATATCAGGAATGACCTTTTTTTTTTCTCTCTGCTTTTTTTTTTTTTTCATTATAACTGAATTCAGGAGTTTTCATTCCTTTGTTGGCTGGGGACCCCTGGAAGTAGGTAGAGCATCACTATCTCCTGGTTCGGCGATGCGTGTGCCTTGTTCCCTCTGCAGCTTTTCTTTCCCTGGTGTTTCCAAAATGTCACTTTCATGGGAGGGCGACTCTGCAGCCACCAGCCCAAGGAGGAGGACGAAGGTCGATGTTTCCAGCTCCCTTCAAACCCCATAGCTGCAGGCTTTGCAACAGGTCCACCGGCTACCGTGGGAAGACAGTGGAGTGGAAAGGAGGGGTGTTTGGGCAGGAGGTGGAGGGGCGCGGAGCAGCAAGTCTCTTCTGCACTTCCTGGAGCACGTTGAAGGTATTGGCTGAGGGCAGTGTACCCACCTTGGTGTGATGTGGCCATGGTCTCAGTGCAGGCACTGGGATGGTGTAACCCAACCTCCCATGATTTAGGGTGGACAGGAGCCGACTGTGCACCCAGTTTTCTGTACCAACTCCTCAGTGATGGCATCCAGCCCTCGCTTCCAAACACCATCTCGTAAAAGGCTTATGGGGATAATTGTATCGGCGCAAACAAAAAGGACTTCGGTGTTGGGTCTGGTGCAGAGATGCTCTTCATTGAGCTTTTTACTGTTCGGTTTAATGTGTAGTTTCTCTGCCCAAAGAACCTATTGACTCAGCTCTTAAGATAATTACTGGATTTCGCATTGAAAAGCCTTCAGACAAATATTTTAAAGTACAAAAGAACAAAGACAAAATAGCTTCATGTTATTAATCAACGAGAGTAGAAGGGCGTATTGTTATGAAAATACAGCACCCACTCCTCCAGCTTTCACGGAGCACCAGATGGTATAACATTTGTGGAGACATATCTTCAACAAACAGTCTGGATTAACCATTTAACGCTCCCGGCTTCTGTTCCTATGTTCTAAATAGGCAGAGGAAGGCTGGGCAGCAACTGGCTTTTGGACTGGCATCAGGAACCGGCTGAAGGTGCCCTTGGCTTAATGCAAGTGACTTTCTGTTACATTTATGTTTAGATTTATGTTTTCTGGTTTTGGCATGCCCAGCTTGGTGTTTCTTTCAAGAGATATAGAGGGATATTACAGATATGTTGGAGCGAGACCAGCATATATCGCAGTCTGCTTTCTCTACTGTGCATATGCATGTCTGCAATGCAAAAAGTGGGGACTCTGCTGTAAATTGGATCCCGCTCCAACGCGAATGAGAAGAGGATAGCAAAACGTGCATTTCTAGCAGTATAATTGCCCTGGCCCAAGTCTGACCCCCGCTCCCAGCACAAACGAGCAGCTCTCATGCTATGTAGCTGCGTAAAGATCTGCCTGACTTACAGAGGTGCCCGAGTACTACCTCTACCATATCCAGGATCTGGTTTTGGTGCAGCGTAGTGGATGAGAGAAAGCAGGCCGTATCGCTGGTGCAAGTCTGTGCCGTGAAGTCAAATCCCCGGGTCCCTTTTATAATCCTTAGACTTGGTGGTTTTACATGAGAAGACTACTGAATGTTATAGTGCTAATCCAGTTCTGCATAATTCAATGGAGAGAAGGGCTCCCACCCGGCAAGTCCTGTTGTGCTCAGAGCCTTACAGACCCTCTGCACTGATCCTCATCCAAAAATAAGTTATAATCAGGAGAGAGAGACACTGAAAGGAAGGAATTGTCCATCAGACTTGCTAAACACACCTCCCTCACGGTCCAGCATTTTGCCTTATTCACAGCCCTCTTCCTGCTCTCTGTACAATAGCAACTTTTCTTGACCGTGTTTATAGAAAAAAAATAAACCTTCATTTTCCCTTACTGTTTTCACTTGCAGTTCACAAAGCCAGAAATATGGAGACAGAAATACAGAAAAACCACTGTCCCAGAAACAAACCTGACAGGCACCGGGAGAAGAGACAATCCATTTTCCTCTCCAGCTATTCACAGAATAAAAGGAAAACTGTATTTATTCTTTCATTTCTCTAGGGGAATTCCCCAAGTTATTAGAATCTGCCTTATTAAATAATTGAGAAGGCTTGTCATAAAGTGACTTCTCACTCCCTATCTATCATTGAGATGTGCAGAAAATGGCATGTCAAGGAACATTTGCTAGGAAAGCTTCAGGGACCATTAACTCTTGTCACCAGTTAAGTGATTAAGGAACCAGAAACAGTGATACTGTTTCCCAGCTGGTTTGTAAATATCTAAGTGCCAGATCTTCCATCTTCCCCTCAGAGTGAGGTCAAAACAGGGAGTGTTGGGGTCCGGGCAGGACAGCCCTCTGCCACCTTGTCCCACAAATGCCCCGTGGACAGGCCACCATGGGAGCCTGCCACCAGCCAGTGGGGCCACACAGCACCCGTAGGTAAGGTTGGCACAACGTGCTCTGGCCAAATAAATTTTCAGCCCCCCCTG
This sequence comes from Rynchops niger, assembly GCA_013400035.1. NCBI lineage: Eukaryota > Metazoa > Chordata > Aves > Charadriiformes > Laridae > Rynchops > Rynchops niger. The sequence goes on from VXBH01006317.1 coordinate 542,102, forward strand.
TTTTGAGATGTTTCCCATCTTCACCATCTTACCAGGAACCCCATGATATCCCTTGGTTTCTATATACTTTCCATGGTCTGTGAATATTTGGGTTTCCCCCCCTTAATTTTGAACTACCCTGCCTTAGTCATCACAATGTTTTTTGGTGTGTGAAATCCTGCATCTCTCTTCCACCACAAAGTCCCCCAGCACTGATATCTTGCCATCCACCCTGACCTCGCGCTGGATGCATCCCGTCTCAGCCAAATAGAAATCCCTTCTTCAGAGCCAGAACAAGATTTGCACCTTTTCTACCATGGTGTTTCACTGGCAGCTTTCTTCGCCCAAGAACTGAAGCCGCAGAGAACAGGACAGGCAGGACAGGAGGGAGACTGGGACTGAAACTGCCACAACAGCAAGCAGATTTTGGGGATAACCTGAGGTTTTAAAATAATTCCGTGAGTTTTCCAGCAGCAGCCAAGCATAAAGAACCAGTGATGGGATTTTTTACTCCCACCCTTGAGGAGACAGAGGCTGTTGAAACGCTCCTTTGCTTCCTTCCTTCCAACAAGGATACCAGCTGGCCCAGAGACTCCTGTATCTGCTGCAGTGGCACGCTTTAGCCAGCCAGAACAGCATTTTTATGCTCGTCCAGCATCCACATTCTTGTGCAGATTAAGTCCAACCATGAGTCTAAACATTCCTCATGTCCCTCAGCCAAGATGAACTCTGGACCTCCATAACTGGAAGAAGCCTCAGGTGGGATTTGTGACTTCCGCACCCTGAGGTCCTCCCCCAGTGCTGACGGACTAAAATCACTGCTCAATGTAGTTTGCTTTGCTTCAGTGAGGTCGAGGCACTGTGCCCCAGCTGGGAATAAACCACACCAACAAAGGAAATGGATGGTTAATACAACAGGTTGGCACAAAATATATGAGGCAATTACAAGGCTAACATGGGAGCCTTGTCCCCAGCACTACCCCAGAGAAGTCGGACTTCACCAGAGCCATGTTGATGGCACAGTGGTAGCTTGGAGGAGATGTTAGTGAATTTGCAAATGGCTATAATTTTCAGGAATATGTCATGCAAGTGGGGTGGTTCGACATATCTTTATTCAACGCACTTATCCAAAGGGAAGGCGTGTGTGCAGTGCCAGGGCAGCCTAGTATTTAATCTCTTGTTATCGTGGTTGTATATTCTAGGTCAAGGTGAACCCTGAGCTCCTAAATGAGTATTTGTAAGCGCAGGCTCATACGAGGTGAGCAGTGCTCTTAAATCTTTTCACCCAAGTCTTCTCCCAGTGAATTACTAGGTTGTAGATAAGATCTTAGACATATGGTACTCAGACAAATATATACCTTTTTGTTTTTAAAAGGCTCAACCCAGAAACAATTTTAGACTCTGAAGGGGAAGGTCATTGCCTATCTCTTACACTTATAAAATATTAGCCCTTGCAATTGGATGATGAGCAGAGCAGAGTCCCGAGTTTTCGCCTCTGCTGGCACAACCCCTCTAAACTGCTCCCTCCCCAAACAGGCCTTGGTTCTCCATAAATCACAGTGTCGTCAGCTCCAGTTTCACATCTCAAAGCGAGATGCTGACACTTTGTTCTGTGTTTCCAGCAGCTTTTTCTACCTGTGCTCAGGGGAAACTGTCCCCTGTGGACAATTTATTTGATGAATTTACTCCCTCTTTCCACGTGTGAATTATCTGGCGAGATACTTGGATATTTTGACCAAGACATTTACTTCTTTAGTCGTGATGATGAACGCCATGAAGACACCAATGTCAAGCAATTCTGAGGCAGCACTTCTTGTTTTCGCTGATGATCCCGGAGGTCTGTTAGCGGTGATCAGGCGGCCAGAGGCTGATGAGGCCATGCTGGGTTCTGAACGGTTGGATGTAACTCCCGTAAAAAGGCCTGAAGAAATGTCTGTGTTTCAGGAACCTTTCACCATACATATGCGTGCACAGTTGCTAGGGATGTGATTGATGTGAGTATTTTGCCACCAGCCTGGCCATCTTTTTATAGCTTTATAATACAAGTCAATAAGGTCAAAATCTTACTCCTGACTCGGGGTGCGGTGCGATCTTGCCCTTCCTCTGCAGGCAGCTGAAGGCAGCCCACTGCTCCAAACACCTCTTCCCTGTGCTGTGGAAAGAGCCACTTTAGGGCATTTTTTGTGCTGTCCAGAGGAATGTGAGTCCGATTTCCCTCTCAGGTTCCCACGGCTGGTACGATAGTTGTTGTCCAATTATTTTTAATGAAAAAACAATTTGTTCCTTTGCCTTCTTGTTACTGGAAGCAGGATGAGCTGAGAACAGCTAAATATGGTCTCGACTTGTTATCGTGCAGTTCTTGCCTCTTCCCATTAATTGGCTGGGAACGGATTTCCCACTCGGCTAATTATTTCTCATTGTGTCACTCTCATTATCTTGCCATTTTGCCTCTTGCCACAAATAGGCCTGATACGGCTGATGAGAATAGGCTCCACCTGGGCTCCATCCATGGGTGCAGCCACAATCAAGATGGGCAGCTGGCCCCAGAGTGCCCCTTTTCTCTCCACGACCATATGGAGGGGACTTGCTGGGGCTGCTTGTGCTCTTGGCTACCTAAGGTGACTCTGTGGTTTTTACTCCATCAAGAAACGGGTAGGGCCTGATGTGTGATTACCAGGGTATTTATTTCTGGGAGGTATTTGCAGACTATAGGGCAGACCATGTTGCCTGGCCATTGGGTTGGGTGGAGGTTGCAGATGACAATGCACAGAGTATTTTAAGTCTCTTGGAGCACCAAATCTGTCGCGTGCACCAGTTAAGCGTACGTGTTAGGTGTCATTACTCTGCTATCAGCTTTCTTGTGCTCCATGCAGGCAATGTGGTAGGCTTGGAAAAGGACAAATGGGCTGTCAGCTACCCTAAATAAGCTCTTTCTGACTTTTCACTGTGATCTGGTTCTAATTTAAAAGTCGTGGGTATTTTCGTATGTTGGGTAATGGAGAATACTGTTTTCTGTGCCTAATAGACATCTCTAGATGTCATAAAAGAGAAATGATAAGGAAAAGGCAGAGCACAAATAGCTACATCGTGTAGGTGCTTTTCTGTGTGTAATGATGCTCCCCTTCTAATGTTCCATAGCTACGTAAGAGGGGAGTGAGAGAGATATTTAAGATGTAAAGTTATGGAGAGTCTTATTTATTCATCTATCTCCTGGAGTGCATCACGATCACAAATTCTCGTAATATGATGAGATTTTAAAGCTCTGAGCAAGTGTCTCTCTCGTGGAAAATACTATTGCAAAACACGAAATAATATTTTCATAATTGCGGTGCCTCAGGAACATCTGACAGCTGCTGTTTTATCCTTATCTCTTCTGCGCTTTTCTCTTTATTGAGTGGAACGAGACAGTTCTGGGGTGGGGAGAAGACCCTGTTATTACCTTACAGCAGTGTTTCACTGGCTTCTGCTGCACAATTTTCTGAGAGCTTGGAGAAGGATGTGGAAACCTCAGCTAGCTCCTGTCCTGAGACCGAAGTGATACCTCCTTCAGGGAGCTACTGCAGCCTACTCTGGTTTCTCCTATGGATGTGAAGAATCGATATACTGTGATGGTATAATTATTAGCTGGCTTGCTCAGGTTGTTTTTCATAGTTATTTCCTAACACAAAAAGAAGGCCAAGATGAACAGAAGTGCTTAACTTCAGTGATCATAGGAGTATTAGTGGTTTTCTGAAGGGCATTCTTCGTGGTGAATGGAAACTCTGTCTTGCATGCACTCCATCACCCTGACACCTTATTTTGGTACTTGGCTTCCACGGGTGTATGGGTAAGTAACCAAGTACTCCAAGTGCATTTAACTTGTTCTGTTACAGTTGTCTGTTGTGAGTTTCATTTGGAGCCCTTTGAAATCAGTCAGAGTGTGTACTATGGAGGCGTATTGATCTGACCACTGTCCTCCAATAAAAATGAGGGATACTTTAAAATCTGTGACATGGCTTATCCATCACACCTTCAGCTTTGCCACTCACACCGCAGTTGTTAGGAATCGCCAGTCTGTTGAGAAGGTCATGGTCCTGACAGCTGCAGGTGTCTTGAGGGAAAGCACAAGAAAACTGCCAGGCCCTTTGATGGGGGAGTCTGGGTGCTCTCAGCACCAGATGTCCTTTTTTTCCTACCTTTGTTAAAGGCTTAAGGGTTACGCTGCCCTTGGGATGGTCTATGTGAAATTTCCACTGTGCCTGTAATTGTACAGGTTGCATCAGGAGAATACTTCTTTAGAAATACAAGAGGGCGTGGAGATGGACTCTGCATCCCACCCCAAACCACACCTGCAGAGCAGAGGTAGGGAGACTCCCTGGCCTGCAGAATGGGGAATATCAGGCAGTTTCTGATGTCTTTGCTACCTCTGCTGCTTTTCTTTCGTGAGGTCTGGATGGTGGCATTTCAGAGGTCCACCCTTGGGCGCTCTCTGCTACCCCTCTGTGTCGCCCTCTCTTCTCTCACTCCGGTCTCGAAGGCTTCCCTCGGTGAAGATTTGCCATTGCCAGGATTCAGCCTCAGAGCCGAGTTTGGGAAGTGGGCAAAGCACTTTCGTTTCTGCTCTGATTTTCCTGTTTTGTCAACCAAAGAAGACCTCTGGAAGGTGCAGGCTCTCCGTACTCTCCTCAGTCAGTGATCAGCTGTCCAGAGCTGTCGCAGCGCTGTGGAAATCAGTGGCACAATATTGAGTTATACCTCCTTCTCCAGACTGATAGTTTATGTGCGCTAACAATGACCTATATTTTGCTCGGGCTTCCAATTAATGCATTTCTTGGAGCTCTCTCTTCACCCTGTTCTTCCCATCACTGCTATTTTCTACATCCGTATCTAATGGGTTCTCACATGTCATTGCTCTGCAGAGGACAAATAACTGCGCATCTCTCCCTATGGCTCAGCTCTTTCGTTTCTTTTGTCTAGATCAATGACTCAAGGCTTTGCAGTAATCTGTATTAGGTAATGCACGCTAAATGAATCATCGTATGACCGTGTCAAAAGAGCAAACTGCATAAAACTCCAGATCCTGCTGCCCTTGCTGGGAACTGCCGCGTCTGCCTTGAACTCGGACTTGTTTATCTTACACGGGTGAATTCACCGGCTCATCTCTGCTTTGCAGCTCCGTTGCTCTCTGTGCTTGTGCCTTCACCATCACAAACTAGCAGCTCTGTAAGTGTCCTGCTGGGGCCAAGGTGCCTGGAAGTTTCATCTCTGCCCCGGGGGGAGATGCCCTGGGGTCCTGCACTGGCACTTTCTTCCCTCCACAGACCTGGTTTCTTCCCCCCAACTCTTCCCTTTCCTCCCTTTGTCCCACCCTCCCCCTTATTACTGTAAAATAATCAAATCCTCAAAAAATTCCTCAAATCCATGAACCTGTTGGCTTCTGTTACTGATTCCTAACTCTTTTCCCCTAAAACTTACAGCTTTTCTGCCCTATTTCCAAACGATTTACCCCTTCTATATCTGGGACTTGAGTCTCTCAGTACAGCACAAATATCCGAACTCTGCCTGTGGTACTTTTGAATAAGAAACCGTCTTCTGCTCATACAAAATGCAGCACAATTTAACTAACTGGCTGACACCCTGCTGGAATATGTATCCCTTTTAAATAGCAATTTTAAAAGTGGCAATTGGACTTGGCTCTGCTGCAAGTTAAATCCTATTTCCAGCAGAAAGGGGACAGGCAAACGTGCAGCCAAAAATAGGAATCGTTAGCTGCTAAGAAATTACTGCTTGGCCATGATGACTGTTCTTTAAAGAAGATCAAGCAAACATTTGGTTGCTTTTCTAGCCCAGCTTCATTTTAATTGTCGGCTATAACGAAGTACGCTTTATTTGTTTACTGAAAATAAGCTGGAACAACAGCAAACCAGTTACACCCCGATGTGTGTGACTGCATTTAGCTGCCAGTTTAAGTGACTGAGGCAAAAGGTCTTCTGTTCTGAAAGAAACCCATGTTTATTGCAAGATTTCCCCTGGAGAGCGTGGGCCATCTCACGGTAAACGCAAGAGGTAGCTGTCAGGGCTGAGCGTCGTTCCTGGTTGTCACACACTTCACAGAATCTTCATGGTTGGAAAGGACCTTTAAGATCATTGAGTCCGACCCAACAACCTACAATCTCTGCCACTAGAGCATGCCCTGAAGTGCCACATCTAGATGTTTCTTAAACTCCTCTAGGGATGGTGACTCAACCACCTCCCTGGGCAGGCTGTTCCAGTGCCTGACCACTCTTTCAGTAAAGTAATTCCTCCTAATATCTAACCTAAACCTCCCCTGCCGCAACTTCAGACCATTTCCTCTGGTCCTGTCATTATTCACCTGGGAGAAGAGGCCAACACCCACCTCTCTCCAACCTCCTTTCAGGTAGTTGTAGAGGGCAATGAGGTCTCCCCTCAGCCTCCTCTTCTCTAAGCTAAACATGCCCAGCTCCCTCAGCCTCTCCTCATATGACCTGGTCTCCAGACCCCTCACCAGCCTGGTAGCTCTCCTCTGGACACGCTCCAGCACTTCCATGTCCCTCTTGTACAGAGGGACCCAGAACTGAACACAGCACTCGAGGTGAGGCCTCACCAGTGCCGAGTACAGAGGCACCATCACTTCCCTGCTCCTGCTGGCCACGCTGTTCCTGATACAAGCCAGAATGCTGTTGGCCTTCTTGGCCACCTGGGCACACTGCTGGCTCATGTTAAGCTGGCCGTCCACCATCACCCCCAGGTCCTTTTCTGCCGGGCAGCTTTCCAGCCACTCTTCCCCAAGCCTGTAGCATTGCTGGGGGTTGTTGTGACTGAACTTGTGTGAGCTGGCGCAGGTGGGCAGAGGTGTCTGCCTTTGCTCTGCAGAATGGATGCAGAAAAGCTTTCTTGCTCTCTTGTCTTCTCATACAGTATGGACCGGGGTGAAAACGTTGCCTACGCTGATGGCTTTGGCTATGACTTTTTGGGCATAAACCCAAGTGGACTTGGTAAGGTGAAGCTGTAGCATCCCTGCAACATCTCAGGGGTGCTTTGGAAGTAGGAGCCAGGCAGGTGGATGCACCAGACTGAGCCCTGGGCTGGAGCCGAAGTCCTGGATATGAACTGGGGACCAGGCTGTGTGTCAGGAGGGCAAACAGCAAGAGCCAGCACCAGCATGGGAACACAGTGGGAAAAGGAGAAAAAGCAAACTCCTGACTGCTGTAGGGACTTCAGCTTCACTGCCTTCTTACTGCGGTCACCCTGAAGTAGCCAGCTTAGTGTGACACACGCGCAATTCTTCCGGGCGTCCCATGCTTATAAAAGTAATATAAGACTCCTGTGTGTATTATCAATATCATCAAACAGCTTTCAAGTATGAACCTTCCCCATCTGGTATTTTCTAGCAGCACTGGGCAATTCTTCGGCTTAAAAATGCTAAATGCTTAAGCCGTGCTTCGCTTCCTATAAAAGCGAACAGACGTGGTCTGAAGTGTCATGTCTGGGACTTTCATCACAGCTTGCCAGCTCCCGTCAGTAAAACGGTCTCATCTAAAAAGGAGCTTTTAATTTTCAAGGTGTGTGGTTTCCATTAGTGGAGGAGGTAAATAGGTTTGTCTCATAGCCATTCAGAAGCCCAGGCGTCAACTAAACCGGGATTTCATCAGGAAATTTCTGTCCAGCTTTGTTGCTGTTTTGACTTACTCTGAAGTTACTCAGAGTCGCTTTAGTGAGGTTCTGCCCCAGGACAGATTGCCCAAGGCAGGAGAGGAATCTCCGTAGCGGGAGGGTTTTTTGAGGAAAGGTTAGACAGATGCCTCTGAGAGGGAGCACAGACTGAATGAGAAAAATAGCATCGAGGAGCAAATTTCTGGTCCTCATTCCTCTCTCCCCTGCCTGAACTTGAGGGTGCAGGGACAGAAAAAGGGGAAAACTGGGTCTGGGCACCAGTGGGGACTGCCTGTCAGCCCTGCTCTCCCACTGCTGCTCTCTTTGCTGAGCAATATTTCTGGAAATGTATCCCAATGCCATATTTAAAGGATATTTTTGCTAGGTTAACAACTGTATTCCAAAACAGTGAAAACAAGGCTCTTTGCACAAAGGCACTAGTGCTATTTGGCAACACAGTATTTTCTCTCTGGAGATGGGTGAGGATTTATGTAAGAATCAAATAATCTCCTCATCTCTTTGAGCTTGCTGTTTGCCCTTAGTCTCAGCTTCTCCCTTAGGTTTTTTTCCTCGCGACTTGCTGGGATTCATACTGGAAACCAGTCTGTCCGTTGGTGTGTGTTATCAGGGAGCGCAGGCACTGTGGGAGTTGGACCCCTTCAGCCTCCCAGCTAGAAGTTCCTACCTCCTCTCCTGGGACTGCTCTACCTTGCGCTAACCAGAGCTTTGCAGTTATTCAATAATAATAATAATAATATTCCCTTGAAAAGTACTCCTTCCTTTAAACTGCTGAACTCAAGGATTTGGAGTAAAAGCCTAGCCACAGTAGCTAAATTGCCGTAATTGTAAAGGAAGGAACCTCCTGAGCTGGATTGATAGGACAGTGTTGTAGAAGTACATAAAATACAGTATGTGGCTCAGAGCACAGTGAAATCCTTTGTGCCCCTGGCAGAAGGAAGAGAGGTCTCTGACCCATCGCCGTGTACCAGAAAAGATGGTGGATTGATCCTGGCTGGTGTCTGACTGGCTCAGAAAAACCTTCAGTGATGGAGATCCCCCTTCCAGAAGAGCAGCCTTGCAGTCCCTCAATGCCACTTGTGCCTAAGGAAAAACTTCCTTTTGTGGTTTCCTTGGTTGTGAATCAGCAACGTGGACCTTTGCTCCACCTAAAGGCACTCCAGTAATCGCTGGCAATAGCAGGTTGCTGGGTCAGTGGACGAGCCAGTACAGTGGGACAATACAACCATCACAATTTTTAGTAAACTAAAGATGTCTCTGATTCCCCGTGCCGTGATTATAGGAAGTCATTAACGATGCACAAATCCTAACTGCATTGCAGGAGGCAGCAGGTGAATGCCACCGTTTCCCTGCTGCACGTCTGGCTGCAAGAGGATTCCACAAACATTTGCAGTTTCTCATTTATCCCCTCCAGTTCTGCAGATCTGGCCAGTGTGAGCAGGGGCAGAGGAGGTAGGGAGAGGCGGTAGCTCATCACACCTGGCGTGACTGAGCAACGACTTCACGTTGTAAAACATCCTGGCCTAAATCTCCTTCCTCTGATGGCTTTTCTAGCAGAACAGTGCCATTATGGATGTGTCAGCTTAGATAAGGGAAAGTCCATGAGGCAGCTCGAAAGGAGAGCTTGCATGACATATTAGGCCATCAACACATTCAGGACAGGGAATTGTCTTCAATCGGTCTTGGGTAATGTACTATATCTGAGCACACTTCTAAGACTAAGAGCTCATCCGCCGCTTGCAATGACTAATCCCAGGTAACGCGGAACACATCTGCGTGCCAAGCTGGCCGAAGGGGCTGGAGGTGAGACCTTAGCCTGTTGCTTGGCAAAATCAGCTGCGATAATTTTGTGCTTTAGATTCATATCCTTGCTGTTTTGGGATGACTTCTTTGTATAGACAAACCCCTTGTTTTTAACGTGGATATATAATTTCCCTGGATGGCTGCGCCCCTTCCTCTGGCTGCTGGGAAGGGAAGGAAGGTCTGAGACAGAGCTGGAGGAGCTCTTTACCTCTTAGCAGCCCTCTAAGAGTGGTCACAGGGTGTATACTTCAATGTTTTATATTAGTTTTCTTTGCTCTTTTAGTGGGCAAATTCTTGCATTATTGATTTGCTTCAGGCTCTTTATATATGGGTTCTTTATATATAGGGTCATGCAGCTGTAGTTTTAAAATAATGGAATACTTTTGCATTTACAATCTTTTTTTTAAATGCATTTTGGAGTCATGTTTGCGATGTGACAAGCCTCCTGCTGCCTATGTTGGTTTAGCTAATTGTTCCTCTGCCACAGGATAATTCAGAGGTCGTGGTCTCCAATGCAGCAGAAATAGGGCAATTTTTTTCCACTTGGTAGAAGGGAGGGCAGCTGCCTTTTCCCTGCTGCTGGAAACACATTGCTTTGGGCACAGAGGGGAAACACTGGGAAGCTTCATGCTAGCGCGTCTGAATGTGGGAAGGTCAGAAAATAAGGAAGGAGATTTGGGTCTCCCTCACTACTCTTGATTAGGAGAGCTCCAGTACCCAAGGCCCCATGATCCACAGTCCTGGACATCAGTCCTCACCAAAGATTGGGGGTCCTTGTTGCCCTTAAACCCCAACTCTGGGGGCAACTACTGTGCTCTCTCACAGCAGCCCCAGCTACGGACTACAGAAGTGAACTGGAAAGGCGTGCAGCCAGCTTCCCTGTCCGAGTTGCCGCAAGGGGAGCTGTGCCTGTAGATGAGGAACTGTTGAGGAACCATTGACCTGGAGGAGAAGAGCTGCCAGTCCCTAACTCAGTGTTTCCTTTTGAAGCCAGGCACCTTGGTGCTGCTCCCAGATGTAACAGCTTCCAGGAGTGCACGGATTCATTTTGTTGGCATGGAATGGTGGCAAAGCAGCTTTTCTGCACATATGGCATCCATACTGGCCTCCATTAAGTCCAGATGGGGTTTTTGCTCCCGGCTTTCTGCCTTCAGGATGCTTTTGTGCGAGTGCAGTTGGGCAGGAATGTGTCCTTGGGATTTGTGTGCAATGGCTGCTGCTTATTAAACCTTCACGTGCATCAGATTAATCTGAACATCAGCGGAAAAGAGATCTCAAGGGCTGCATTTTGGAAGGCTTGGGAGGATAGGGAAGTGTTTTCCTGCTGTTTAGTCTCTTCAGTCACTTCCTCTTTATGTCTCTAATCTACCTTGTTCTCCTTTAAAAGCATGCAAACAAATAAACACAATGACAGCAGCTCTCTGTTAAAGTCTAGACAAGCTGGAGTAATTTGCATTTTTTTTTTTTTTAAATCCATGTTATTTTTGTCTTTTAATGCTCTCAGCTGGTTTTGGGTTTGAGGATTGCATTTGTCTGAAAGCTTTATTTCATAGAATCATGGAATGGTTTGGGTGGAAAGGGACCTTTAAAGCCCATCTAGTCCAACTCCCTGCCATGGGCAGGGACATCTCCAACAGACCGGGTTGCTCAGAGCCCCATCCGACCTGGCCTGGAAGGTGTCTAGGGATGGGGCATCTCCCACCTCTCTGGGCAACCTGGGCCAGTGTCTCACCACCCTCAACATAAAAAATTTCTTCCTTCTATCCAGTCTGGATTTCGGTCTCCCCAGGAGCAGGGTAGGACCACAGAGTATGTTGTGGTAGTGCCAACCCACCTGTGGCTTGTGGTCACCCTGTTGCCATTGCCTGGCCTTGCTGGCATGTCCTGCAGCTCATCGTCATGTGACTGTGGCTGCAGCAGGAAGAACAGCTCAGGTTTTATGTCAGAGAAAAAGAGATGCCCTACAATAAGACCATTTTTTTCGCATGTTAGTAATCCGTACTTCCAAAATGGCTTCTCCATTAACTCTCAGTGGCTGATGCATTCCCACCACATGGAGATGAAACCTTCTGAGGAGGGATGTTGCTCATTCATTGCTGCTTTCTGGGGGAAGTTCAGGGCGGGGCTTTCCAGGGAAGAGGCTCCTGTACTTTCCCATGAGTGATGGATGAAGTGCTAAAGACACCAATGCTTGCAGTGTTTTATTGCTTAAATAAAGCTTTGCCTGGGTGCTTGGGAGCAAAGCTGAAGCTTCAGGTCCAGGGAATCCGTTTCCCTTCTCTCTCAGAAACGGTTGGGTTAATCTTCGGTATATTCTTCAAAGAAGTTCTTTCCCCCCCTCCCCCCCAAAGGATTTTCTTTCTTTCTGCCTTGCCGCATTTGTGCTAAGCAATTTTTAAGCAATGTCTTTGACACCTGAGGACTGAGTACTTTGGATGGAGGTGGCTGAATGTGCGTCCTATCCAAAACCAGGTGCAGACACCTGAGCTTTGCAACTGTCCTTTACTCCACACCTGCATTCCTGAATGCAAAACATGATGCGACATGCATTGGCTCTGAGGGTGGAGATGAATTTGCGTGTTGGTGGCTAAGCTCAGTAAATCACACAGCACTGAAGGACTCCGGCTTAAAAGCACAAAAGCAGGGGCTCTGAACCCCTCCGACAAGCTTGAAATCATGCAATCTCTTAAAATTACCTGTAGCGTGGTGATGATGTTGGAAAATTGTAGAACACGTGGACTCCACCTCTGGTTACTAGCTGCCTATGCTACCGTAATATACACATTTAATAGCCCGGTGAGCAACCCTTTTGTGTATTTGTATGTATTTGAATCACTTATTGCAGTGGTTTCCCAGCGTCCTCTCTGATTAGCAAACTTCCGCATGCTCTTCGGTTATTTGGAAACAGCTGCCTCATAGGTTTGATAATTTCTGTGTGCTCATTTGGTATTTGAAAGCACCTGCCAGCTACTTTTGATGAATAATTTTCTGCCTGATGGTTGGTAGCCTACTGCTCTTTTTGCAGAGCCGGTAATTTGGTCTTGCAGGGACGGTACTTGAAGGTGTTGGACTGGTGGTCCTGTAAAGAGGTGCGAAGTATATTAAAGACCAAAGAAGGAAAAGCAAACCCACGTTTTCCCTGAAATTCTGCACTGTTGAGGCTATTCAGTCTGCTCCCCTTCGGGACACATGAAAGCTAAGTGCAAGTGCCTTGCTCGTGAATTGTGTAGGTCTGGGCAACCTGACGCTAGGATGCAAAAATATGGGGTAAAACCAGATGAAATGGGATAAAACCGGAATGAAACGAGACAATAATTGTTGCATGTTTGCTTTGGAGCCTGCTGGAGCTGGGGAAGGTGTTCTCGCATGGCGTGTAGCTGTGGGGCTGGTGGTTGCGGGGTGCGTCCTGCTGCTGGGGCTGAGTGCTGCTTGACTGTAGGCAAGGCGTGAGGGGACCAGCACCAGCCACGCACGCCTGCAGTTCAAATTTGCCCAAGTAATTAATGTGTCGCTTCAGCCATTTTAATAAGCATGAGTTTCCTGCGGCCGGTGGCTTGTAGCATGCTCGGCGGCAGCAGCCCACTCCCCACCGCTGACAGTAATCCGCCTTCGTCAAGTCTCCAAACCTGCATGCTCGGTGCTGAGCGACCTTTATTAAACAAATCGACCAGTTCAAGTACATAATTTAAAAGTTCTGTTCAAACATGATATTTTGATCCGATCGCAGCTTCCCTGTAAAATTAAGGATTTAATGCTCCCATTCCAGCTAAATGGACTTTACGGTGTTCAGGCTGAAAAGACTGCACGGTGGATTAGAAAGCCATTGTGAAAAGTGTCATTGAAAACCTGTAATTTTCCTGTCTCTCCCTCTTACTTCAATGATCCATTTTCATGCCAAATTTCAGGAGACAAATGCATTAGTTCAGCTGGGCTGGTAGGGCTTTACTCTTGGTACGCATCTGCAGCCTTTGGGGCCCGGCACAGCAGCTTTAAGGTGGAAACATGCAGTTGGGAATCAGCAAATGGGAAAGTCATTGCCCCAACGTGTGATAGATGCTTTTAAATATTGGGAATTTACAGCTGTTATCAGATGAAGCAATGTTTTTTTTATGCTAACATGCCTAATTGCATATTACCCAAAGGCTTGCATAATTTATTTGAAGGTTTAAGTGACACTAAGCGTTCATCCCGTATGGCTCTAACAATCCACGTGCTTTTGGCAGATCTTCCACCGTCTGTAAAAAATATCTAATAATCCATAACTAGTCAACTTGAAAGCCAGCCCGTGAGAATGTTATTGAGTTCTTGCTTTATTACTAAATTTAATGTGATGAGTACTCCCCTTGCATAACATGATTTTACTTTTCTTCTCTGCTCCTGCTGAACCTGACCACAAGACAACCACAGACTCCGGGCTGCCTTTGGGTGGTCCCTCGCTTGGTGTGTTCATTAAGAGATACATCAAGTTATAGACACTTAAACTCAGATTAAAGACAGTGGTCTGAGTCATGGTGCAGTAGTTAAGGCTCCCTATTGTGTCCATTTATAGCCCTGTTAATATCTGTACAGCTGTACTGTGATGTGGTTTTTCTATTATTAGTTGTTAGTGGGGGGCCCCATTGCTTGTCCCCCCATGTGTCCTGGCAAGGGGGGAGACCCTGGCCTCTCTGGGATGTTGTCTCTTTTGGCTGAAAATGGAAGACCTGAGACACAAGGCTGATCCCCTGCCCCCAGTTTCTTCCATTTCTGCGTTCTCGGATGACTCCGCTTTCTAATTTTTGAGCAAAGGAAATGTTGGTCCCCCGGAGAGCTGATGCAACTGGGGGTTGGGGCTCATGTTCTTACAGACTCTCTGCTTCAAGCAGAGCATATTCACAACTGCACCGTGCCAGCTTCCCATTAATGAACTGGGAATATTTATGCCATGAGGATTAAGAACGTGGCACTGATAAATAGCACTGAAGATGAAAACCACTTGCTATTGCTGAGTTACCGCGTTTTTCTGCCTGTTGGCAGTAACCTCTGCAGAACCTGCGGCACCAAGGTGGAGTTGTAAGCTTTAGGAAGTCACTAATGCATCTTTGAGGACCATCTACCTCTGGTTACGCTTCATTTTATGTTGGTTTTCCAACAATAAACCCAACCTAGTGAGCACCCAGGTTGTGCTGCACCTGGATGGTGCTCCTCCTGCAGCATCCCCCTGGTGGGAAATGGGTTTTTTAGGCAAATTCTCCAGTGTGAAGAATTTGCTAAACAGCTTGTTAAATCATAACTGCTCATGGCTGGGTGAAAAACAGGGGTTTTGGGAAACAGGACGTAGTCTTAAGGCCTTTCTCAGGTACGTCGCCTGACTGCTGCAGGAGCGTCCTTTTCTCGTGGCTTGAATTTGTCTTGACATTTGGGCTCCAGAGTTACTTTGCAAATAGGTTAGTGAAAAATCTATATGTTAGAATAATGCTGAGTATGATGAATGACTTCTTAATGGCTAGGAAATAAAGCTATAGCCAGCTAAATAAAGCTTTGTGGCTCTGGACTCTTGCCTTATTCTACACAGGCTTTTAAAATAAACCATAAATTCCTCGAGTTTTACTATTGAGATACTTAGCTATTCAAGTATGAAAACTGAGATATGTATTGCGTTGGGAGAAAATGAATGCCTGAGCCTTCTTTATAGTTGAAGCAAGACTGATTATGGCAGGCTAAATTTTTGAAAAGTGGGAAAATATTAATTTGCTATTTAACTCAGTATCAGATGCATCACGAACAGCTTCTGCTGGTCATTGCTGTAATTTCTCTTCCAAAAAGATTGTCAGGCAGGCTTAAGAAACAGGCGAGTCCCTTCGCGAACTTTTATTCAGCCAATGTTGTAAAATAACTTCATCCCCATCCGTCTCATTGTTTTACAGTGCCTGGATTTAAAAATCAGCATTTCCATTTTTGGGGCCTATGTTATTTATGGTTTGGTTCTGAAGTGAGATATTCACGCAAGGAGAAGAATTATCCTCCTGTGACATTAATCTGTGCAAACTTCTCTGGCTGCTCGGAAAACACCATGAGGGCTCCCACAAGCTGTATTTATCGGGGAGGTTGGGGGGACGTTGAGGGTTGCTGTGAGAGCTCCAGGTTCTTGGTGTGAGCTAGGTATGAAAAGAGGTACGAGGCAAGGATCAGGGTCAGAATATTTAATCCCCCCCCATCTGCTTTTGGTGAAACTATTCAGCTTTTCTTGTGCTGTTGTATTTCTTTCCAAAGTGGGTTTCTTAATCCCTAAGTTCATGGTGAGCTGACATAAGGAAGGAGATAGAAAGGGAATTCAGATCTGATGTTTGTGTCTGGTTATAATTATGGGGTGGGTTTTTTCCTTTTTTCTTGGATATACCAGAAAGAAATGCACCTGATAATGGTGAGAGCTGAACTTGCTCAGTCTGGGGTATGGGAGAGGGTGTGGCCCCTGGGGGACCCTGACGGATCAGCCAGTTTGGTCTTTGGATTTGATTCAGGGTCGGTGTATTTAGGGGACAGGCAGACTTTTATTTCCTGGGATTTTGAACTGGTTGATAGATTCATTACTCTCGTTACGACATTCACATTTTATACATTGTGATATGAAGTTTTTTCAGCGGAGGTGGTGAGGGCAGGCTGCGGTGGGGACTCACAGAAAGCTGGGCTTCGGCCTCTATCAGGCAGTGCCCTGATGGTGATAGGTTAGTCAACGTGACTTTTTTCTTTTTCTGCAGAAGTTTGGACTAATCACTGTATTTTTGTTAGGCTAAATTGTCCCGGTTTGGAAAAGTGCACCATATTTCATATATATATATAAGTATATTTCCACATGCCTGAGTGAGTCCTCAGCAATCAGAGCAGCAGGGCCAGACCGAAGGCTGTGCCACAGCTCAGGCATTAGCGAGTCCTGGGTGCTTTATCCTGAGAAATAGGTCAAGAGGAAAAAAAATGGGAGCATGCAGAGATGTGCTGTGCAGGAGTTTGAGGACCGCGTGTGTCCTCAAACCGCACCGCAAGGTCAATGCAGCGTTGCGTCCCTTTCATCCACCTCGAGCCAGAGCAGCACAGTGCCGTTCCCAAGGTCACAGGATTTTGGGGACTCCCTGCAGGAACCTCCTTGCAGCCCCCAGAAGTTCTCGAGTTCCTGTGCTGTCTGCAAGGGCTTCCCGGTGCCGCTGTGAAGGGAAACAGCTTGGTGAAATGCGACGGCTTCATCAGTGAGGTTATTCACTTGATGGCATTTTAATGCAACTTCATGTCTAATGATTTTACTCCTTCATTTAGACAGGAGGGATGTGGCACACTCCGGTAAGTGGAAGCTGAAGTTAGATAAATTGAACCTGGCGTTAGGAGGCAATGGTTAAAAAGTGGGAGTAATTAATCATGTGGATCACTTTACAAGAGAAGCGGTAAATGCATTGTTACCTGGAGCCTTAAAATGGGACATATGCTGGCTCTCTGGAAGATGCGGCTTTGCCCAGCTACAGGCTGAGGGATTTGGCAGTATTTGTGTCCTCAGGGAAGAAATTTCCACAACTGGGAGATCTCGGGGCAATGTCTGGGCGGCATCTGCCCTGTGCAGGGTCTCTGGATGGGTTTCTTGCTGTTTCTGTGTCCAGGGAGCCCATAAAAATTCACAAAGCTGACAAATTCCTGCCGTTTTTAACTCTTCTGTTGCAGACAGAGTGATTTCAAAGTGATGTATTAGTTTAAGGGAAAAAAATGAGTCTAGTTCCCCGTTCCTCTCTTGTTCTCTCCCCACAGCCAAAAGCCCCAAGAACTGTTCAACAAGTCAGAACTGCGAAAAAGTGGGTCGCTGAGAAACTTCGAAAATCTGGTAATGGTTCTAAATTGTGCCTGTATTTGCCTGACCTGGTTTTTCCTTATACATAAAAATGTTTAATTAAATGTATTTCGAGGCCCTGAGCTGCACAACTGCTGTTGTTATTTAATTGCCTCAAATAAACCCTCCTTTTGTGTGTGCTGCTAATGAGCGATTTGCTCTGTGGCACTTGCAGCTCCAGCAGACGACTCCGGCGAGCTGTTGGCTGGTGATATTTGCCTCTGTTTTTTTTTTTTTTAAATTTATTTTTTTTTTTTATTGTTCCTCTCAAACTACTGTCACCGGGTGTATGGAGAACAGCCCAGATACATATGCACAGCGCCCGAGATCAGAGTTCCCAGCTGAACTGTTGCTGTGCATTAAGAGCTGTGTAAACAGCTTTCTGGGTTTTACACCAAGGTAAATACTAATCTTTTTGCATGAACTGATGATGGAAAAACCCAGGATAAATAGCAATATTAATAAACCGTAACAGTTTGAAGCGGCGCGGCAGCAGGCAGCACAGCGCCAGGGTTCCTTCCTCTCCCCTTTATGCTGGGGGTGACGCGGCTCTCCTGGGCACCGACATGGCATTTTGGATGGGGGTCAGCTATGGGTGAGCAGGAGGTTTGGGCACCATCTGGACATCCCTGCAGGCTGACATGACTCTGATTGCCCAGACTCCAGTGGGAACTGCAAATTTCCTGCATTAGCTGGAGGCAGAGTGGTGAAAAGCGCTCACAGTGGGATGGAGAAGACTCCCTGGGTGATGCTGAGGGCCAGAAGTGTTTTCCAGCAGCTTTGCCACAGGGTCACTTCTCCTTCTGCCCCTGCCAAGTGGTTCCCCAGCATTCCCAGGGTATTGTGGCACCACATCAATTCTCTGACTGATGTTTGCAGTAGTCAATCCCCTTTCCCAACTCAATCCCACCTTAAATGTCCCCTGGAAGATGATGAGATAAGGTGATCTGGGCTGATATAAGGAACATATCACCAACTCCGAGTCCCTCTGGCTGCCCAGAGAAGTCGTAGATGCGCCATCCCTGGAAACATTCAAGATAAGGTTGGACAGGGCTCTGAGCAACCTGATCTAGTTGAAGATGTCCCGGCTCATTGCAGGGGACATTGGACTAGATGGACTTTAAAGGTCCCTTCCAACCCAAACAATTCTATGACCCTAGTTCAATTTCCCATTCCCAAAACCCCAAATAGAAGCCTCATTAGAAATCAAAACCCTACTCAACCTCATAGAGCACTTGCACGTGCTGCAGATGGCCATGTGCTCCTGTGACAAGTTTGGTGAGACCATGGACAACATTGCTGCGATGGAAACCAGAGTGAAATCTCATTGTACATCTTGTCAGGGAAGAGAGGTGCCTTGGTCATGGCTTTGCTGCTCTGTAAATACGGGATATTGTCCCTGACAAAGCTGGTGTGTCTGATGTCAATCTCTATCTGGCAGGACCGGGCTTATGCCACCCGAAGAGGGGACGGAGGGATGGCTATGAGGTTGGCTGGGTGAACGGAACTGCCTGAGAAAACCCCGGACAAATTGCTCAATGGTGCTCCGCTTTCATTGCAAGCTGGGTCAAACAATGGCTTCATTCAAAACCTAGATCAAACAATGATTCCTCTGCTCGGGGTATGATAGTGAAATATGGGTTGCTTGGCTACATTGCTGGGAAATTCTTTGCCTCATTGGTGTAAAAATGTCTCTGAGCTCTTTCGAACATGCTTGTTTCCCCCCCGCCGCCACGTCCCTCCGTTTAATTTTGGTGCGAAGCCATGACTGCTCTGTTGGGAATTCATTTCTGGGTCAATCCTTTCCAACCTTTTGGAGCATTAATCGTGGTGTTGTAGCTTTGATTAAACTGCAAAGCGTTCTCTTCCTAATTTAAATTTACAAATTAATAAGAGGGATGACCAATTGCGCGCAGTCTGGTGATGATTTTCTGCTGCCAGCTTTGGTGGGAGGGGGCGGAGGGTGACAGTCCCTCCCTGTCTTAAAAGGAGGTGGAAAAGGATGTGAAATCTGATAAATCCTGACTTGCTGGAATAATTGGGCTTGGAAACCACTTGCTGCAGCTCCTTCTTTTTCATACTGGAAAAAAGGAGTCCCCTATATCAGCGTTTGGGGTAAATTGTTTTTTCCTTAGGTGTGCGTGGAGAGCCTGGCCCTGGCACCTCCCTTATCTGCTCTGCAAAGGGATTGATTTTAAATAGCGTTTCCTTGGTCCACGTATATTATTAGTTTAGAAGTAGAGCAATTCAAGTCTGTGGTCCAGGTTTAAAACGGTGGCTGAGGTTTAACGAAGAGGCTAAACCATTTTTTTCCTGGAAGGTGTCAATAAGGTCTGTGCACACAGAGCCCCATTCCAGAGAGGTGTGAGATTGAAGTAAAATCTAATAAAGGCTGAACAACAATAATTTTACACTGGTGTCGAGACTGGAAGCCCTGGAGGAAGGAGACAGGGGCTCGGCGGAATGTTTCTGTCCGGATCAGCAGCTTTCCTTCCGAGTCAGCGCCGATCAGCCCGGTAGGATGCTCAAAAGGATGTCCTATGATTATACGACTGGAAATATTTTAATTAAGTGGTGCAGCCTGGGTTGCTAAGTGAATTTAAAATGTATGCAAATAACTTCCCAAGCCTTCTGCGCGCTGGGCAGAAATGAGGGATGCAGAACATGAAAACTTTGCTTGCTTTTTAGGATTAAAATGTTTCCAGTTGCTTAAGTGAGAAACCTTTTTTTTTTTTTTTGCTGTTAACAACAGTGAGTGAAGGTGAGCCAGAGCGGCTTCCTCATCGCTGGAACTTGATAACACAGGGGTATCAATCAGCCTTACTGAATTAGCATTTCACTGATAGGGACGCACAAAGCCTTTTAATGAGGACTTTCAAGTCTTCCCAGCTCAGGGTTTCTGCCTGCCTGTTCCTTAGCAACAGAGGGGATTGGCAGGCAGAAGGGGTTTGATGTATTCTTACATAAAGGATTTACAATGCTGGAAATTGCATGCAAAAATTAGGATAATTGTGTTTTGTTGTTTTGGCACAAAGTTCAAAGATAAACAAACAACCTTTGGGCCCCCAGAAGCTTCCTGTTGTGTTCTTGTTCCTTCCTCTGTTCTCGCGGAGAAGTTATCCACCAAGTCTGGAGTTGAAATTAAATAGACTTTTGTCTATTTTCTAGAAATTAACACATCAGAGTGGAAAAAGCAGTTCTCATTGATCTGCATTAGAAAGGAGAATTAACGAGCGCTGTGCCGGAATGCATGGGAAGGCAATGCTCTGCAATGCTATTGCAGCTTGGCGGTGGTGGCTTCTTCTCGGTGAGCTGCAGCCCCCTGGCCAGCCCTGCGTCTGTCACCGGGACGGTCCCTCTCCTCCTGCAGCTCTCGGGGGCCCCTCATGGCTGGGGGAGCGGCATGTGGTGCCACCTCGCCAAAACCCTGCCCTGAGCCCTGTCCTCTGCCTTGAGTTTTTCTGCCTCTCCGAAGCCCTTTGGTGCTTTCCTTGTCACTGGGCATGAAATGGGGCCGCAGCCACCTTTTGGCTCCCGAAACCTGCTCAGTTTTTAATAGCAATTATATTTTTGGGGTGTGCAATATGCACTTTTTTGGGATATGGCTGAGGCCATCCTTTAGGATTAAAGCCGGCTGAAAAGAGGATGATATTTTTTATCCGTCTTGCTCAGCTTAGATGTCTATGTAAAGGAAGGCCCTGGGAATGGGATCCTGCCAGGTTTTGCAGTGGAAGCCAGCACTCAGCCCCTCTTCTCCGTGCTTCCCATGTCCCCTTGGTCTCCTTTGCTCCTGCCTGCTATTTGGTGGTGTAAAATATTAACACTGTGCATCAATCCTTCTCTTTCTCTTTTCCAGGTGCTACCCTGAGGACGGGACCACAGATTCCACCCTGAAAGCTGCTGCCAGGGACAGGGAGAGGATCAGTGTTGAGAAGACACCTTCGACCGGGGAGCACCCACCTCCTTTCCATGGGATGCCACCCTTCAGCCTCCCTGAGCCCCTGCAATACGTCCAAGCCTGCTGCAAAGCTAATGATGCCAATTAGGCTTTCCTTTAATGAGCTTTGGTGTGTGCTGCCTTCCTGCTTGGAGGAGATCTCTTCACATCTCCCTGGTCTACGCCTTCAGCTGAAGTTGGATGCGAGGCAGACTGTGGTAGGGGCTGCCGGGAAGAACCACAATGCCATCACGTGTGTCTTGGCATGGCGGCCATGCTTGCAGCAGCCTGGAGAAGACTTCATTCATTATAAAGTTCCCATGTTTTCCAGAAGTGAGAGCGGAAGTGCAAAGCATAGCAAATCATGGTTGCTAAGCTTTTCATGCCTACGATGTACAGCTTTTGCCTTGGCACTGCATATTCATGTATTTGCTGCTCAGCTGGAAAAAGAAGTGCATTTTCCTCCCCTGGCCTGAGCACATGAGCCAGAGATACTCCACTGAATCCCAAACCTGGTGCAAACTGCAGGAAACCCACCCGGTTTGCTCCTGATGTGGGTGCTCTGCGTAAGGTGGAGAATGGTGATTTTAAAAAACAAACCAAAGCAAGAACAGCAAGAAAGCCTCTGCAAACGCTTCCTGGCAATTTTATAAAAGCTCAGTTTTCATTTTTTATTCCGTGCCTAGAGGAATACGTCCGTCCCTGTGCAACAGCAGAAGGCACTCGGTAGCCGTTAACCCCACAGGTTATGCAGCCTTCATCCCGTCCCACGGCAAGGGGCCAGCTTCTCCCAAGGAGACACTTGTGCTCATCCAGCACTTACCTGAAGCAGGTATTTCCCAGCTTAACTCTGCACAGAATAACCTGTGATGCTAATTTAAAAGGAAGGAGCTATTATGTAGTTATTACAGCCTTGTTTGCTGGGGGCATTTTGGCATGCTCAGGCATGGGTGAACTGGTCCATGCTGATAATTCCCCATTGCCTGTATCACTTTGGTCTGCGCTGTCAGAAGGTGTTTGTGCAACCAATATTTAGCTGTCAAATGCTCAGACCCTGCTGCTTGGTGCATCTCTGGCGGGCAGCACCCTGCTCCCCAGGACTGATGCGCTCCTGGGGCTCCCTCCAGCCCCTGGTTTGCACCGTACCTTTGCAATCCCATAGATAAGGAAGCGATGTACCTGTTCCCTGCTTCTGCCAGTGGGTTGTGCCACTCCACTGCGCTATGTGCCCTGCCAGAGCTGCAAACCCAGCTCTGGCTCATGCCGCTCTCCGCTCTTTGGCCATCTATCTCACCTGTCATCCGCGGGGAACTCACATCTCCAACAATCTCATTGTCCGAGCTAGTGTTTCTAAACGTGAAATGCAGCGGGTATTATTTGTACCACTGAGCCTGGGAAACAGAGGGGTTAATATAACTTGGCTTATATGCAGCAATATTTTGGCCCTGGGTCGGTGTTGGGACCCTCATGTGCCTGCTCAGGGCTGGCTGCAGAGTTGGGGCAATGTTTGTCTAGGGAGGAAGATACGGTGATAAAAGATAATGAACAGGAGGAAAATGTCCCCCTTTTGTTCACCAGGTTCGAAATCCTGATGAGCTACACAGCAGAAATATAAGCCTGTTGGTGTGGTCTTCGTCTCCTCTGCCCTGGAGTAAAACTGGACCGGTTCTGCTGAAGTCGATGACAATATTTTTGAGAGCCCTGAGGAAGGTGTGAACATCCAATTAAAGGTAAGCCAAAGGTGAGGCAAAAGCCAAAGAGGTGATGAGCTGGGATACCAGGACTGTTGGAGTGGGTCCAGAGGGGGCCACAAAGATGATCAGGGAGATGAACCTCCTGTGAGGACAGGCTGAGAGAGCTGGGGGGGTTCAGCCTGGAGAAGGCTCCGGGGAGACCTTCCAGCCCCTTCCAGTCCCTAAAGGCGCTCCAGGAAAGCTGGGGAGGGACTCTGGATCAGGGAGGGGAGCCATGGGATGAGGGGGAATGGTTTTAAACTGAAAGAGGGGAGATTTAGACTAGGTATTAGGAAGAAACTCTTGAGTGTGAGGGTGGTGAGGCACTGGCACAGGTTGCCCAGAGAGTTGATTATTTTTTCTCAAAGGCTTTAATGTAACTGCTTTTTATTTAAAAAGATCAAAAATTTGAAGAGCAATAGTAATTTAAATGTAAAAGCTGTGATCTGGCCTTCAGTTTTATAGTCAATTAGTTTACTGAAATAGTGCAGCACATTACTGTGTGCAAGATAAATATATATATACACACGCACATATATACACACACACACACACACAAGGCTGATCATTGGAGGTGCTTGAATGACACATCCTTGGAGTCCCTGGACTCGTGTTCTCCAGTGGTCTGGGACATGCTGAAGATATCCCAGCAACATTCCCTGAGGACATGAGGGCTGTGGGAGAGTCAGCTGGAAAACTGCCCGGCGTGAGTCCATGCACACAGCCCTGCGGGCTGCCGTGTCCCCACCATTCTGCTCCTTTCTTCTTGTCCCTCTCTAAATACCACCACGTTTAATTAATGAAGAGGGTCTCTGAAGCCAGCGAGCTCTTGCTCAGAGAAGATGTTGATGCACCCCGGCCCTGCAAAGGCTGAAATTTGGAAACCTCACTGCGTATTCCACGTATTTGAAAGGAAAACTGCATGTATTTTGTTTGATAAAGAACTGGATGGTATGCTATTTGCCATTTTTAATGCATTTAGATGAAACGCACTCCCTGACATTTCCTTCACTAAACTCAGTGGCTTAATATTCAGCAATCTACCCTTCATTATGTTAAATGCCTTTTAAAAAGTAACCAGAGCGCTATTCGGAGAAGGCCCACTGGCATACAAAATGGCTTCATCCCCATAAAAATGCAAATTAACTCTCTGGAAGTGTAGGTCTAGCTCGTTTGTATAGAAAATAAAAAAGGGCTTCAAACAGAGCCCAGAGGAACACTGCTAACAACAAGATGTTCAGTGATATTGGCGGCCTGATACGTTACCGCAAAGATAATTTCTCAGATCTTTCCCAAATTTTCAGTTTTATTTTTAACCCTGAATTCCCACCAGAACCCAGGTGAGGAGACCCTGGTTTCCTGGCAGCTCTCTGCTTTTCTGAGACCTTGATAAATGGTGCAATGCTGTGGAAAATAAAAGGGTTTTTGCTGTCTCGGTCAGACAAAAGTAGCTATACTGGCTAGAACACTCAGTGGTTACTTGGTCTTGAATATGATTATCATTTCTGGAAGACAAATATCCATTCTTACATGCAGGTGAGAGAAAAAAACAAATCAAAGTGTGGTGCAAGAACCTGACCATTTCCTGAGGATGTCACCTGGGAAACCGACGGCTCTGAAGGGCCAACGTCAAAATGCCCAGCTCGCATATTTTGCCCAGCGTTGCAGGGCTTTCCTTCCAAGCAGTGCTGGGAAAACAGAGAACTGGAGCGAGACGTGTTTTTTCCGATTTCTGCTAAAATGAGACTTTTCCATTTATCTGGGGTGATTTGCTTATGCCATATAGTCTTTCCTGCAGAAACCTGGGTTTCCCACGGAGGAGGAGTTGAGCTAAATTTCAAAACCTTGCGATGCTCCGGGGTTTTCCCGTAGCTGTGGGATGTGGCAGCTCTGGGGGCTGTGCGAGGAGCCTGGAGGACTTTGGTCCTGCGGAGGTGCCTTGTAGACACAAAATACAGCACTTGATCAAATGCAGCATGCTACGGAAATAACCACTGTATGAAAAGCCATAGAGATGCTGTTTCAATTCAGTTTATTCGCTCCTGCTATTTTGCTTCCTTTTATCTTTTCAGTGGCGTTTTTACTCCTTACACATAGTGTGTGGCCATGAACAGGCTTTTCCTATGGGTTTCTCCCTTTTCCATAGTGTGACAATGCCACCATCCCCATCTGCTCCAAAGGAACGTTTCCAGGGAGTGGCGAACACCAAATTTTGGGAGCTTTCCCGCAGAGAAGCTATTGCCTTAGTTTGTTCATTTGTTGAATGTGCATATTTCCATTTACATACTTTGCCTCATTGAGATAGAGGCACTATTAGGCTCTGCTCCTGCTACCTCTGAACAGCAGGGTGTTCCCACCACTACAGACAGGAGAAAGACAGTAAAAGAAAATATTTTACTGGACATGGAGGTGCCCATTGCCTCACTGAAATTGGTATGTATATGCATGGGATGCCAAAGGACCCAAGCGCAGGAGCTCGGTCACATTCAGCCCAGGTCACATTCACAACAGACTCGGTACCAGAAATTGCAACTGGTGCTGGAAGTCACCCTTGGCAAAATCTTTGGATTGTCTCTTCAGGCCACTGGCAGTAATTCAGCTGTTGCAGTATTCTGCATAAACCTTCTCTTTTGGTGCGATTTCCAGTGGGAGAGACTTGGTCGGGTTTAGCAACCTCAAACCTACAGATGTCACTTCCAGTGTTCAGCTGTGTTGTGGACAGGCACCACTTTCCCATTGCTGCTTTCCATTTACAGCTTTTTTTTTTTTTTTTTACCCTTTTTTGGAGTAATTTTCTGCTAATATTCAACACCCTATGCCAGGGTTTTCACTGCGGTTGTAACTGTTTAACACACACTCCCACTTCTTTTTATTCTTGCTTATTTTGTGCTTGGGCTCAGTCAGGCAGGAGTCACCCTGCCAAGGTGTCTGCCACAGTGATTGTCTGGGCTGGCTTCCAGTTTTGGATCCTATTTCTGGAAGCTCTTTAAGAATCACAATGTCCACAGAGGAGTTTCGCTGCGTCTTCACAGCCAGATGGTGCTCAGGGTTTTGAGGGCTCATGGTCCTACCTCAATAGCTAACGTGGGGATGCAGTGATGCTCTGGTGCAACTCCCTGTGTCTGGGACCAGGGTGCTGTGGGAAGCGGGTGCGTGACTCTCAGTGAGCGATTTCTGTTGAGTGATGCTGCTGCTGTTGAGCTTGTTCTTCTGCTCTTGCTCCAGCAGTGAGCCAAGGGATGGTGATGAGTTTTCTCACTGAGCTCTTGTCTTTGGAGCACACGGACATGGTTGTCTAGTCATGGCGTTTCTCAAACATTTCATTTTCTTTTCTGTTTCTATTTGCTTGAGGCAGATATTGCTGGGGATTTCAAATTACTTTTTAAGACATTGGTTCTTTTCAGTGGTGCTTCTTTTAGTTGGTTGAGTTGGATGGTGCTGTATGCAGCCTCCAGCCTAATTCCCCCATGGTGACACCAATGCCAAGGGCAGGAACAGCCCTTGGAGATGACCTGGGAGAGGAGGACTGGACAGGATGGTGTCAGGAGTGGGAATGTCCAAATCTTGTATTTATGATATAGAACATGAAAATTCTCTCATGCTGTTAGCCAGGATCCATCTGGAGCCTTTTATTTAGAGAATTGTTTTGTTCCAGTCTTTGCTCCTGTTGCTTTTCATTAATGCCAGGTGAAAAATGTTCCTTTTTGGCGGGATGCTCTTGAGACCCATGCATGTCACAAAACTTCCCACTGCTCGTTTGGCTTTTATCATAAATGAAACTGCTCAGCAAGTCCTTGATCCATTATTTCAGCACTTTTTTCTGAGGTTTGGTTCAATGCCGTTTTCAGACCTTTCATAGCATAATAAGTAACCCAAAGCCCTAACACTCAGCAGGCTTCTGTGTCTGGTATCACAGCAGATAAAACTAACGTGTTCCAAAAGGGTAGGTTGGGTCTGAATTACCTCTATCCTTTCACAAAGCTGGTGTTGTTTTCTAAATATGTGTTTAATCCCGGTACCGTATCTTTCATTGTCTTCTGCCCTTATCAGTAGGAATATACCGCACAAACCCAGAGCGAGAGCAGCCCATCGCAGGTTTGCTAACGGATGGAGCAAACTTGCTGGATGCATCCTGCTGGAATCTGCTTATTATTGAAAACAAACTGAATGAAGGAATTAAAACGCAGCATGTAGTATCTGCGGTTGGATGTGCGCCGAAGCTGTGGGGTATAATGTGGTTCCCGCACCCTGCTCTCTGGCACTGAACCCCATGGGTGAATGTCTACACCCTGTGCTACAGTGCCTGGTGGGGTACCTGAGCTGACTTTAATCAGCACCCAGAAATGTGCAAAATGTATTAAACTATCTATAATGGGATAAAAAAAACCCCAGCACCCTATTTCTAACAGGGGCAGTTTTGTTGCGTGGGAGAGGCCGATCCCAGAGGGAGCAAATCCTTATAAAACCAGTCCTCGTGAACTTTTCTCTTCTGTGCAATGCTCGTTTCGTCCAGATGCGTTACAGCTGCGCACGTGTACAGGTCCACAGCTCTGTAGTTTTACAGCGGGAAGGAGAAAAAGTGCCCATGGCAGGATTTATATGGGATAGTCCTTTTTGAGATGTGTGTTCATTAGTGCTTTGAGTGAGGTTGTGCCAGAGACACCCCTCGGGACGAAGGGCTCATTGCATCTGGTGCTGCACAGACCTGTGAGAAATCTCAGCCTCGAAGAGCTCACGGCTCCTGTGGGCTCTGCTGGAAACTCATCTCCAGGCCCGTTAAGGATGTTTAGCAGAACAGCTGAATTTTGCAGCAAGGTAGCATCTGTAAGGCCGAACGAGGTATGAATATTCATTCCAGCCCCATCAGTCATTAAGAGGGTGGGGAATTGCACCATGAGCCAAGAACAAAGTTCGTTGCATTGTCTTTACAAAACAGGAGCTTGATCTTTGTAGAAGAAATACGATCACAGCCTATCGAGTTTTTTCGGAGATACTTTGAACAAAATAATTGGTCAGGAAAACCTCTCAGGCCTTCATTTCTCAAAATATTAAAACTGTAATGTAAATTATCTTATGCCTGGAGCAAAAAACTTATAAAATGTCAGGGTTGTCATGGTTTAAAATACACAAGCAGTCAATCCTTTGTCAACTCATATTGGAATTTTAGTCATCCAGATAAATTTTTCCTTCACACAGGCACACGCATATAGATACACACATAAGGGCTTTTTTTTAAAAAAATACCGTACCTGGTCCTCAAAGGGTATTGCAGAGACCTCCAATTCCTGGCTTCCAGAAGTATCTGTAAAAGGAGCCAGCTAATATCTTCAGAGCAAACCCACCTGGGTGTGGGAAACTTACTTATGTAAAAAGATTTGACTGTATAAAATGATTTCTGCTACTGCAGCCATTTATATTTTTGTCTTGGTGTAACTAATGGATACAGCAGCAGACTGTGATGGAGGAACATTAGAGAAGTGCAGACTGGTTTGATCCAAATAATAGATCTTTAAAAAAATCCAGCTGTGAGCAAATCTTTGAATACAAAACTTGTCTTGGGGTGGATTGTGGTTCAAATGATGCACCCCGTGCAGGCAAATAAAACTTGTCCACCTCTTCTGGAAGATGTGCCTGGACATCCTGAAGATGGGCCTGGGTACCAAGGCTCTGGTACGTGAAACATCACTGAGAATGGGTGTGATTTTTGCAGAGCATTATCTGGCAGCAGTGGTCAGCGTGAGAAGGGGTAGTTTGGTGCTGCTGCAGCCAATAGTCATTTGCTGCATCCCCAGAAAAAACAGGGAAAATGGGATGAGTGGTGCCCGGGTACAGGTGGGGTGGTGGTTTCTGAAGGTTAGCCCTGGGGTAGCTCAAAGGTGTTTTCCACTCCAGCCTGTGTCTGGAAAAGCAGTAGCTCTCCGAGGGGATTTTTAAATATCTATATTTAATTTAATGTAGATTTGCAGTCTCTACAAATACTTTATCCCTGCTGATAGAGAGTTTTCCTAGGATCTGATTCATCAGTGTGTGGGTAGATTTATTAGATGTGAAAGCATCCCTTACACTTAGCATGGCCTATAGTTTGCAGTTTGTTCATCATCTTTGTGGGTAATTTTTTGGGACTAAATACCTGTTCAAGGCTGAAAGAAGGATGTGCACTAACAGCATAGCATGCACACACGAGTCAGTCCTTCATGGGCTCAGTAAGTGTGGGAGGAGAAATTCTTCTCAACTATAATTTTGCAAGATGCTTTTTATAGCACTGTTGGAAGTTCAGGCAGAGGTGGATGAGGTCACTGGGACTCTTAACCAGTACTTGTCTGGTAAGGACATGGCGATGATGTAATTCACGTCAAACAAAAAAATGACACGAGAGTGGCTTATATCTCATCAACTAGATGAAGGCTGCTTTGGTGTCTTGCCTGTGTTGCTCCTCTGGGATCTCCAACAAGAGGTGGTGAAAAGACAGGTGCAAAGGTGGTTCCTTCCAGCTTACTGATGTATCAGCAGCTGTAGGTGCATATAGAGAAAATGTTACTAGGAACCCCAAACACGTTGGTTATATGGGGCATGCTGGTTTGCAGCTGGATTAAATCAAATTCACGAACAGCTTAAGCTGCTCCTCATCCCCGAGATCCTGGCCAGACTTCCAGTTTCAAGACAAGGTGCGTTCCTGCGATGCACGGGATGGTTTGTCTTGCTTGTGCTCAGCTCCTTGTTGTACGAGGTTTTGACTTCCAAACTGCAACATCATTAACATCTAACTGATCATGTTTAAGTGTCTTTGTTTTGCAGTGTATCTATAACAGCAGTTGTTTGGCAGTGTATCTATAATAGCAGTGGTTGGCTTTGCAAGCCCAACTTGATGTTTTCTTGTGCATCTCAGGCATCTCAGACAGATGCAGTTGTCTTTTGAGGTGTTATCTCACACTGTTGACCATGGAGAAAGCGGAGAAAACCAGTTTAGTTTGAAAGTCTACCTTTAAATGTCTAATATTCAAGGCCAGGCTGGACGGGGCTCGGAGCAACCTGGTCTGGTGGGAGGTGTCCCTGCCCAGGGCAGGGGGGTGAAATGAGATGGTCTTTAAGGTCCCTTCCAACCCAAACCATTCTATGATTCTAAGGGTAGCTTAAGATCAATCCCATCCTTAAACTATAAGTGCCTAAGCAGTGGGTTACATCCCAGCATCGTCCAGTAGCGCCTTGCCCCAGGCAGCTCCAGATCCATGGGGCCAGTCCCAGAGCAAATGCAACCCAACCCCTCCTGCCACGGTGCCTGCGCTGCTGACTCAGGTGGTTCAAGCCTTCGAAGCTGCTACATAATTCTGCCCCTTACTGAAGCGCTGTGTGCGATGACAACATAAATCACTCGAGGTTTTCTAAACAGGATGATCCCAAGCAGGGCAGCGCTGACCCGTGCGCAACCTGCCATTTCCTAGCCTGTGTTGATGCATTATTGAGCCAGTCATAATTATTGTGTCAAAGAAAGCCAATTTGTACTCGGGCAGATTGACATCTGGTTTTAGGTGGCAGCAGCCTTTCCTTCAGTAATTGAAATGATTGTTCTTCATGTGCATTGTCAGAAAATGACATTCTTGCTGATATCACTGAAGTGACTTATATTCGCTCTGGAGCTAAACAGATATTGTCAGGTCTGAGCTGACATGTCATTTTCTTCTTTAAGGAAGAAATCTCATTACCTCTGTCGATAATGGATGGTAGCCCCAGCGCTCTTGGAGGGCTGCCCCGGGGTGAGGGTGTTGTGCTGCACACCCGAGGGGTGCCGACGAGGGAGGTGAAGAGATAGTGGCTGGGTAGAGGTAAGTCTAAACTATTTCCTTGCGGGGAGGAGGCCGATCAAAAATGACTTAAGGGGTCCTAAGCACAAACAACAGCAACCTGTCCCCATGAACCCAGTCCTACTCTCTAACTGGGCGTGGGTGCCAACTGGAGAGCAAGGTAAAGGCTGTTTTGCTGCCCCAAGCTGGTGGCTTTGTCTGTTTCTGCATGCGAGTGACCAAGGAGCTCATCATCGTTCGCCGGTGGCTCCATTGCTCTTTGTGAACCCCATTTGGAGTGAGATTTTCCCTGGCTTCGGCACCCGCTGCCATGAGCGCCTTTGAAGCCATTAGAGAGGACCCCAGGAAAGGCTGTGGCATGGTGCGACAATGACCACGTCCTTCTACCCCACCTGTCCTTCTTAGTCCATCCTTTACCAGTTTTTATTGGCAAAGCAGCAACATGGAAGAATGGGCATCAGGTCTACAGTCTAAGCCCCCATTTAAGATTGCTTATTCCCCCATTGAAAAACCAGAATATTTGAGCCTCAGTCTCTCGAGGAGGAAATTTGGAAAACTGTCAGACTCTTCTAATTACAATCCAGCTGCTATTTACGGAATATTTTCTTTCATGAATTGCTCACAAGATTTTATTGAAACGTCTACCAGAAATTGTTCTTTTTGTATTTCTCTGGTAGAGTTGTTGTTTGTGTGCTTTTTTTCCTTAAAAAAAGGATATTTTTTCCCCCCAAAATAAATCAGTCTGTTTGCAAAGTTTGGAAAATGGAAAGAATTTCAGAATTTTTGCCTCCTTCCTGCTTACTTTTGTGACCATGTAATGACGGAGGAAATGGCAGTTCCAGGGACTCTTTCATTGCATGGTGAAGTCAGTCTCCAGGGGCTGAAATGGATATTGCTGAACACAGTGTGGGCTCTGGAGTTTTCTAAAGCATCCAAAGCACAGAGAATGACTTCAGATTGCACTCAGCCTCTTTGAATTTCTCCCTAATGCAGTCTTCCTAGATATTTGCACTCCTCTTTTTAACACTGCTTGAGTGTCAGTCTGGTTTTAAGGAGAAGTATGCTGGATTGTTGCACTTGGTGTTCATTTTAAGGCTAGGGGAAAAGAAATAAAAAAGCTAAATTATAATAAAAAAATGCACAGAGATTTCTTTTTGCTTTAATTAAACCCACCTCCAGGTTTCTATACCTAAGTTAGCTGCGTGTCTTCCTGCAGTTGTCAGGAACATTAGGAGGACTTTGTCTTTCTTTTATAAAGTTGGAGGTGTTAATTATATAAAGGTAAGATACTGGAATGATCCCCTTCTCTCAACACAGGTAAGTACTGGTATACCTGCCCCAAGCAGCTGGTAAGTGTTAAGAGTTCATTATTGACTCTCTCTGTATTTGTCCTAAAATATCAAAGCTCATTCTTAAACACACCACTGAAAGTACAGGAAAAAAAAAATCTCATACATGGCAAAATAATAAAAAGTGTATGATAATCTGCAAAAGGTTTGTAGTTTCACAAATTTAAAGGAGGCGACTCGTCAGATACTGCCAGTTGCTCTTGGGTCAATATCTATATTTCATTAGTTATTATTAAATGTTAGAGAAGAAAGTCAAGAACGGGGAGAGAGCAATACAATTTGCCACCAGTGATGGTTTCTGTATTTTGATACCTGATGCATTTACAACCACGGAGTTGCTCGTATGCTGAAATGTGTAATAGAAACCCAGCAAAATAATAGATGAGGACAAGGCTGGTAAGAGTGAAAGGACCGTGAGGTGCAGAGAGCTTTCAGGATCATTACCGGCTTTCTTGCTCGAGAAGCAATAAATCCAGCGGTAATGCTTTTGGGGTTGGACTACTTATACTTCTTCACCATTTTCTCTCCTCTGAGACTCCCTGTGGGTATCACAGGGAATTCAGCATGCAAAAGCAGGGAAAAGTGCATCATCAGAGTGCAAAAATCATGTTTAGCACTTCAGTAAGAAAAGAGCAGCCTGTAAGGAGAGAAAATGACAGAGAATAAGCTTGTGGAATAAACCAGTTATGTGTCATGTTCTGAGCAGACTCAAAGTGTGGGCTGCAGGCTTTAGAAGCTGGTGTGCTTTTTTTTTTTTTTTTTTTTTGATTATTAATTCATATTCTTTTACCTGGCACTGGAACATGCACATCACACAGAGGAAAGGACGCATGGGGGAAA
Organism: Rynchops niger; assembly: GCA_013400035.1. Taxonomy (NCBI): domain Eukaryota; kingdom Metazoa; phylum Chordata; class Aves; order Charadriiformes; family Laridae; genus Rynchops; species Rynchops niger. The sequence continues at coordinate 575,059 of VXBH01006317.1, forward strand.
TCTATATTCTTGTGATAAAAAGACCAAAACCAAAGTGTTATTACTCCAGTTTCTTGATCTCTGCGATGATTGTGAGTGGAGGCTCTAAAATAGCACCCACCTGGATGTGCCCATATGGACCTGTATTTGGTGCTACCAAGGAAAATGTCCTAAAGGGCTTTTGTGCCTAAACCACAGGTGTGTAATGGCTCTGAATCAGCCCGTTGTGAAAGTACAAATTGGTTTCAGGTGTTTCCTATCTGGTAGGAACTTGTTGTGGCTGTAGCCTGCTCTGCCTGAGCTGTGGGTACGGCTTTTCCCCAGCTGGGCTGCTTGGCATCGTCCTAGGGCTTGGTGCTGGGTGGTGTTATCTGCACCTGCTGCTTGTTAGGAGTGGGGAAATTGGGGATCTTTCTAGAGCAAGTGGTGGCTGCACAGGCTTTGCTGCACCTTGGGAAGCTTCAGAGCTGCTTGGAACCAAACCTAGAAGCAAGAATCTCCCCTGCAGAGACACACGGTAGGAAAATGTGGACTTATAAGACTTTTGCATTTCTGTTGTGGTTGATGCAGTTGTTTAATGTTTCTTTGCTTTAAGAGTTACCTATCCTCACGAATGTTCTGCTAAACCCGCTTTCAGTTTTGGGTTTCCTTATAAAGGGACGTTCCAGGTGTCTGCTTCAAAGCTGTGGTGGTCCTGAAGTGCTGTTGTGGTGCCTCTGGGCTCTGTGCAGAGATGTTTGATGCTGTGCCGAGAAAAGTAGGATGCAGGGGTTAAACCTTGCCTTCCTTAGCGGTGCCTCTGTGCTGCGTGGGCTGGTGTGGACTTGAGCCTCTGGGTGTTACCCTGTTGTTGCAGAAAGGCCAAAAGGCCCTGTCTGTGACCAGGTTTTAATTGTGGGTGCTGAGCCGTGTTTTCCTGAGCTGTTCTGTAATTTCCAAGTTTCAAATGCAGGTTAGAGTCTAATTGTGATAACTTTATTGTAGTTCCTTAAACCCGTTGGCCTGGGGATTGTGATGTCTTGTGGCTATATATTGCAATAGCCCCTTCATTGGGAATTGCTTAAACTCAAGTTTTTGCAAGTTGTCTGAAGGCTTCTTTTAAAGTGTTGTTTCAAGCAGAAGCACAAGCTACTAATGTACAGGTTAAACATGGGCAAGTGTAATACTATGTTGAATCTGCTGTATCTTGTGAAAAAAGATGTGAGATGCACATTCAGGAGGATCTATTTTTCTAGCGTATGCATTTTATATCCTCTTATAATAGAGGGCTGCAGTACCAGACCTGAATAGAACATAGATTTCCTGGCCAAACAAATCTCAGCAGTTTTCTCAACATTGGTGTTTTTCTGAGGAAAAGATAAAATTAGATTTTCCATTCCTGTGTGGACTTTCTGTATCTCTTTAGCTATATCTTTTAAGAATTTTGCAGCTGCGTAAAACTAAAACTCCCTTGTATGGTACGAGCTCCCCTTTTATTGGGAAGGGCTGTTTGTTTTCAGGGTTCTTTTGGCTACCAGAGCCAGATGGCTTTCTATAACAGGGTGACTGCGTTAGTGGATATGGATATGAGTGTTTGAACTACTTTGTTGCCAGAATAAAGATACCAGGGTTGGATTTCTGGTCTAACGCAATCCCACGTAAAGTATTCTCAAAACCAGCCCCTCAATTTCAGTGGAAAATTCATTATACAGAACAGCAAGAACAAAAGATGGCCGTTGGTAACATTTGTTGCCAAGATGCACTTTTGAAGAGTAGACTTTTTTTGGTATCGCTTGTCAGACTGACTCTGGCTGCTGTAGCTAAGGGCAAATGTGTGCCCCTCCAGTGGGACACACTGGGCCACCGGGGAAGGATGCTGGCCAGTCCTGGGGGATGCTGAATTATGGAGGTGGATTGATGACTCAGAGAGGGATGTACTCCAGCTGGGTTGTTTTTCTGTGATAACAGTGGTTATATTACTGGATAACGAAGGGGAGGCACATTAGAGAGATGGTGATAGCAAAGGGTGGAGGAAAATTTATAGGAACTCACACAAAGTGAGTTTTTCTCCAGTTAGGCCTGCAGGGAAGGCATTTGTTTGTAAAACAGCAAGCAAAGGTCTCCTGTGACAGAGCAAAGGGCAGAGCACAGCTCGGTCACCACCACCCTATGCCAGATGAGGCGAATGCTGCCTGCGGGACTTCACCTGTTTTCAACCCATTTTTGAGGTGTTTTCTGTACTATTTGGTTACAGATGAGGGTCTGGGTCAGCGTACCTGGGAGAGGGGGGCGGGAAATAGCTTTTCTTGGTCTGAGATGTGAAGCAGACATCTCTCATGCTAATTCCTGTTCCTGACAGGTATGGTTCCAGAAATACCCTTATCACGTGGCTTTCCCTGTACTTGAGATTAACTTCTTGTTTGGCTGGATAAGATTTGAGGCTATAAGTGTGAGATTATAAAACCACTTGGCCTTGGAGATATTTCCAAGCCAGAGTCAGCAGCTTACTCAAATCCTCTTTCGAGATCAGCTGTAACTACTTTCCCTCCGCTCCACCCACCCCACAACGGGTAGTTGTGTGAGTCTTTATTCTGTGTGCGATAACAACCTTGCCGCACAAAGCCCCACTGTTCTATCAGCTGTACTTATCAAATGGATGCTTTCTTTACCAAGGCTTCAGTGTCTCATGGGAGTTATGAAGTGCTTTTTTTTTTTTTNCACATCAAAGGTCTGGTAATTCAGCAGATCACCACCAGCAGCAGGCTGCTCTATTATACACGACATCCTCCTGTGCTCACAGCATGCTCTCTTCAGAAGTACTCTTCAATCCTATGAAGCAAGGGCACTCGTTGCTTTCTAAAGCAAACCCTTAGTCTTGTATCAGACGCTCGTTTGAAATAGTTGCGTGCCGTATCTGGTTAGGATTCGATGTATGGGGGGCTATGTTTCTTTATTGTAGGTTGCATATTTAATAAGCTGAGTAGCTCTTGGGCACAGCAAAACAGCATCGTCTTCCTCGCATCTCAGCACCATGGCTTTGAATATGTTTTGGAGGAAGGGTGGGATGAATAGTTGTGTTGTGACTGCTTTGGGTTTGTAGGTGATTCCGCTCTCCTCCAGATGTTTTCTCCCACCCTGTCTTAGCTTTGCAGAGCCTGATCTAACCCGTTGAGCTTCATCACTAAACAAATATTGGGTTATCTGGTTAGACTGGAGTCAGCTGAGGTGGGAGTGTTTGATGCCACACTCAAGACATAGCTGTGGCTATAAGGGTTTCTGCCAGTTCTACATGGTTGATTCATGGTTGTTCTATGTGGTTGGTAATAATTAGTACCTTTTCATTAATTGAAGGGGAGATAACGGAAACTTAGGAGTTCCAGGCTGAAGCTGTGCAGAAGGGTTCAGCTTTGTTGAAAGGTTTTTGGAGGGGAAAGGCAATTTTGAAATTTGTCTGCTTTGTCAATAGAAATTAAAATGGAAAACTAAAAGCCTCTACAGAAATGGAGAAACAACCGCTTCTCAGTGAGAAATGTTTGGTTTATGGTATGTCTTTCAGCACTGATCCATTTTTCAAATGTCTTACGAAATGTTTATTTTATATATGCCACTTAAAAATGAGATATCAGAAGATGGGACACTGGTTCTTTTGAAGGTGACACTTTTGAGTTTTTCCTTTGTAGAGCAAAATGTAACTAATATTGCACTGATTCTGTCTTTGTAGAAAAAGTATTTTTTTTTTCTGCTGGAAAAAGGCTTCAGATGAATTTTTTCTGCCCAGCGACGCATTGGAGGGACAGACTGCTCTCCAAGAGAGGAGGCTGATGGCAGGGGTGGGGGGACAGGACCACAGCTGGATGGGCCACTGGAGCCAGATGAGTTGGTACCCAGCAGCGCAGCCGGTGCGATGCAGGGGGGTCTATGGCATATTGCAATGGTGCCGGCCATCAAAATCAGAAGCAATGCTTTAGGCAGGTGCTGTTTGCAGGCTGAGCAGCTCTGCCTCCGTCCAGGGTGTGTGACAGTGGCTCTTGCTTTGCCCTGACCCAGCTGTGCTGGTCCCAAAGCTGCTCCGGGGCAGTCTGCTCCTTGGGTCACTTCCCCACAAAAAAGCTTTGGGGAAAAGTTTCCTGCATGTTGCTTATTCGTAACTCCTGCTTTGCAAAGAAATTGTCCTGGAAGGCGCATGGTAAAACCCTGACAGAGCCGGGGGTAGCTCTGGCTCTATGAGAAGCAGAGTCTAGGTCACAAGCTTTGAAGGGAAACAAAAAGAAAAAGTAGATCATGTGGTGGTAAGTTAATTAGGCGTAGTGCTCCCCGAGTACATCAGTACCCTGTCGATGGCATTGACTATATGATACCATCAACAACTTCAGCTCTTTCAATACTGAAATGAGCTGGTACTGGTGAGAAAGAAGAGGACTGCACTGCAGTGCCGTCGTCGTTGAAGCACACTGAGAGAACAGAGAGGGCAATAAATTATAGCGGTCCGTTTCCACTAGCGGCTGTGCACTATTAAGCCGCTAATTTTAGTGTGACTTGATAAGAGGACAGTGGTGCTGACTGCTGCATTCCTGGGTTTCAAGCTAAAGTACTTTCCGTTAACAAAGATGACGATATATTGACTTGAACTGGAAGAATCAGTGTCTCCTGCTCATTTAATTGGGTCCTTGCCCCCCTCTGGTGAGCTGCTCTGCTGGGGGGGGAGGACCATTCTGTCTACTTGGTTCCTTATGACTTCCTAATTCCCACAGAATGCACGGTCACCCTAATTGTATAGCGGAACACCTCTTTTTGCCATTGATACAGCTACAGCATCAGACAGTGTTTCACATGCGGTCTTGTAGCAATGATCTCTAATTATTGCCATACTCAGCTGTAAAAATGGGTGTTTTGCTTTGTTCCATTGGAGAAGGAACTTAATTACAGAGCTGTGAATGTTGTGCTCGCAAGTGCCAGCATGTCCTACATGACAATAAGAGATTCATTAGGAAAGCTGCTTTGTAGTACAGGCAACGTTCCCTCTCCTCTGCCTGTGTATTAAGTCATTGAGCAACATAAATGTTAACCTATTATGAAAATCAAAACTTAGAAACTGACTGCAGTTTCGCATGCACGGGTGGCTCAAAATTCAGAAAACAAGCTCAGTCTTGGCAGGCTTATAATATGATACGCTCTCTTTGTCAACTCATTTAATATGTGATTATGATTATCAGCTCCAATAATAATGACCAAATAAGCAATTATCGAGGCTGAGCTTGGCATAGGCTTAAGACAGAAACACTATGCGAGTAATCGAAGTCTTTAAAAGTAAAATTGTTTTGCTGTGATTTCTCGTCAATAGTAGTTAAATGAAGCGCTTGAGAGGTGGCGTGTTAAGCGGGAATGCTGTGACTGCCTTCAGGCTTGTGTTACATCCGTAAGTGTGATGGGACAGTGGCATCAAACTGCGACGAAGGGTGGAGAAAAACCTCTGTAGCTCACTTGATTGCTGGTGGACAGCATCAAATAGAGAATTGGCCATCAGAACTTTAGGCAGAGGTTTCTATTTATGATACCTCTCAGGGATGTAGGTGGTGACAGCTGGGAGAGCTGGAACAAGATTTAGGGGAAGAGGATGCTCAGCTTCCTCTGTCATGAAGTTTTGGTACCTGTCCTTGCTTTAAATATTTTTTTTTAATGTAAAACATTTTATCAGAGCATTTCCTACATTTTCACTTTTCCCTGATTTTCACTTAAACCTTGGTGGTATATGGGGTACTGACGTAATATAGCCGTGGCTGCTCATGACTGTCAACTGTGCCTGGACTGCAAACGGGCTCCCAGTCGTGTGAGAGCATCCCAGGATTGGGCAGGTTGCTTCATTTCCCCATCCTCTGGAAGTCCTGGGGTTAGTTTGGGGTATTCTCTGGTCTTGTGGTGGTCTGTGTCAGCCCTGTGGGGATGGGTCTGCCTTCTGGGCAGTGATGGCATCTTGTTGCCTAATGGTGTGGCTGATCCCAGTCTCAGACAGGAGATTGCCACCTTGCCTGCAGAAAAGCAGTCGGTGGGGTGGTGCCTTTGAGTATCAACTATGATAACAAAAGTCCCTCTGTCCTGCGGCCAGCATCTCCTTTGGTTGGTTCTTCTCACTGCTCCAGTGGGGCTCTGGACAGCCTGATTGAGAGCTGGGTCCCATCGGGTAACTCCCCACAGGCTGGGTGATTTGTGGGAATCTGGATGGCTTGTGCGTCGTCCAAGCACGAACAGATTTTCTGATACCTGCCACTTAGATTTGGGCCAAAAAGATGTTATAACATCAGGCGTCCACCTGTTGTTTGACGTTTCCCGTTTTGGACCCAGTCAGCATCTGGTAGTAGGGCTGTAAGAAGCTGGTGGGATGGTGCCACCCTCCTTCCCAGTCCTGGTGTGTTAAAGGATAACAGCCCAGGGCTGCAGTCACATGGCACCGAGAGAGGGCTTCATCAGCACAATAAAAATGAGCAGTAATGCAAAAATGCTAAGCCGTCCCTGAGACGATTAGCTGAGCTCTGTGAAGAGGCTATGGTTGGAAAGCAAAGCTGCCTTCTGAGATTTGCAAGCAAGTCCATGCTCAGAAGCTCCGATGGCAAGGCCAGGTTGGGTATTAATGGGAGCAGACCAAATTATCGCAATCTCTCATCAGCCTTGTGTTAGAACAGAGCTGAGAGGTGCTGATGCTTAATATGGAACAAAAGGCATGTGGGACCCTCAGGAATATTATTGACTCTAAGCGCAATTTGCTCTCACTGGCACGCACCTCGTTTATATGTTTTTAAAGAAAATCTTTTAAAATGTCATTTGTGGTGCTTTTGGACTCACCAGGGCCTGCTGCAGGGTAATGTGTCCCTACGACAACGGAGCTCTGATGGCATATCCTGCTAATTCATCATTCCCAAATTGCCTCTTGATGATGTATTACATTAATACATCATCAGAAAAGCAGCCCGCTGATCACTAGAGCTTTAATGATGTATTTGCGTGAACTCTGATCAAAAGGCCACCCTTCTGTTGATATATTACTTAACAGCGTGACCAGCCCTGTGCGGTGAAAGTGTGTTGTAGGAAAGCAAAGAACCTGGATTTCCTGACGTGAGCTGGCTTCAGGAGATGCCTCCTTGGCTCCTGTGTACGTAGTGGTGACGTGAGGATGAACGTGAGAATAAAGCTGCTCTGAAGTTCACTTGTTTGCAAGCTGATTGAGGGACTCCGACCAGCGGAACTGAAGTGCAGGGCATTAAATGCTGCTTGTGTTTGCCTGAGCTGGGTATAAGACACGGTCTTTCTTGTGGCCTGGAAAACAACAAAGGAAACTCTGTTAATCTTGTGCTTATGTGCTCAGTGTTCTTTCAGCCAGATGGTGTTCAGTACTGCGAAGTATTTAATTCCATATGCTAAAATGGTTTTCTCTGTGTTATTCTGGTGGTATTTCCTTCTGTTAGGGAAGGAAGGACAGGGAATGTATCTGATGATCTTTAACTCTGAGTATCTAGAAGGTCAGACTGTGACCAGGTGCTTATTTTGCTTGGAGGAGGATCTTGAAGGTCTTCCATGACAAATCTTAGTTACTGGACAGTCTTGGTCTTGTTACCACTGCACAACGATGCTTTGGATTTAGCAGGTTTTTATTGCGTAAGTCCATGGTGGGCAAAAAAGAGACCAGTAGGAGATCTTTCTCCGAAGAAAGGAGTCTATTGGATTCCCCCCCCCCGTCTTTGAATCCTGGTGTAATAGGGGATGGTTATAGTTCCAAATGGAGTGGTTCACATCGTATCACTTGTCATGGGTTTTGGCAGGCTGGGAGCGGGCATGTGACAACAAGTATGGGACAGGGGGACCTGAGCGCCTTGGTCTTTGCTTTGAGCTGGCCGTGCATAAGCAAACTCCTGGCTACCAGCCAGAGATGTGCATTTGTGTGCCCCATGCCCTGGCTAAGGCAGCACTGTGGAGTCAAAGAAACCTCCTGTCACCCTTCTCTGACTCAGAAAGGACATGTCTGTGTTGCCCAGCAGTGGGACATCCTGCTTGATTTTTTTACCCTGTCTTCTTTCTTGGGGCAATATGTTCAAAGCCAGGCACAAGCTCCGGAGCATGTTGCCTAATTCTTCCTTCATCTGGAAAAGCTTTTGGGGGAAGTTCAGTCACTTTTTCTGCACGTATTATGCATTTTACAGGACATACTAACCATCGCATACAATCTCAGCACCTACATCCAAATGCTGTTGTACCCTTTCTAGAAGAGTATCTTGGATGAAAAGTGCCATTTGCTGAAGGACAAATTTCTGCGGGTAATAGAGCTGTCCCAGAAGAAAAGGACTACTTTTTATTTTTCTTTTTTTTTAAGTAGTTCTTTCCTGAGACCCAGAGGGTTGGAGATAAGGGTTTGTGTGTCGTCTTGCTGCGTGTACTAGAAAGAGAAACGTTAATCCCAAGACCAATTTGAAACTTTGTCTGGCACAGGAGTTGCTGCCAGGGACCCCCTAGCCTGTGCAAAGGGCTGACTTTGTCGAAGTCCCTAATGCCAGTGCTCCAGCAGGATCAGTTTTGGAAGGTGCTTCTCTTGCCCGGCCAAAGCTTTCACTTTCCTTTTGGATTCAGCTCTGTCTCTCACCTCTGCTGCGAGTCACTCCTTGGGATATCCATGATCCAACAGTCGCTGCCAGTGTTGTCCCGGAGCTGGCAAAGGGCATCCCTTACCGTCCGATGAGCAAAGCGTGCCACGTCTGGACAGCGAAGGGTCTTGGGCCATCCAACATCAGTACTGATGGGGATGGCTTTTGGGGTTATCCCGAGTGTTTGCCCTGGATTCCGCTGTTCTGCTATCGGACTTTGCAGTTTAAAAGCACGGCTACTTGCAAGCCCCACTGGTTTTCCATTTCAGGAAAGCTTTTTAGCTCTTGGAAATTATCTTAACTCTTTGCTACCTGCAGGCTCACAGCAGAGAGGATTTTCTTGTAGGCTCCAGGCCAGGTAGTAATGTCACTGTAAAATAGAAGCAACAGTGGCAGCAGTGGTGTGAAATCTTTCTTACTTGATTTTGATTGAGTGCGCTGTTGGTGAGGCACTACAATGCCTGCAGTCAGATCTATATTTCAACATTTCTGGAGAGTTGATGCCCCCACCTCCTGTTGCGTGCTGTAAATAACCTTCTTTGAGCGTGACGGTGCTTCTCATTTCTCATCCTTCCCCTCTCCCTGGGTGGGAATCCCTGTACGACTCTACGCCGAGTGCTCTGCTCTGAGCTGGGCCTGGAAGAACTTGAGGGGGGATGAAATGACGTGTATGGGCCTGAAAAAGAAAAGTGTATGCAGACCGCTCCTTTGGGAACTTGCCCCTGCTTGAGGGCAAGATGTCCATCCAACCTCAGTGATGCCATCTGAACTTCATGAAACATATATGATGATTAGCAGTATAAGACTGCTAATTTTAAACCAGAGAGACACAAGCCAGGGAGATGGCTAAAAGTGTAGACACCCAAGTGGCTGCTTCTGTCTGGAGCGGAGTAGATCCTGAGCAAGTCTTGCAGAAAGTAAATGTCCATGGCTGACCTATGGGTAGATGTTCTGATCCAATCTCCACTCTACAGCGAGTGGTAGTTTAGCAGCCAAGCTTTTAGTGGGGGGTGACAGGATGGGGCATCTCTCTCTTTNCCAATGGTTTCTGAAAAGCAAGGTGTATTGCTGATTTTGTAATGATCTATATGGAGAAGAAGGCCCTATTGATTTTTATGGAGGATATAACGCACCTAAGACTCGGGAAAAATATTTTTAGCATAGTGTAACCTGTTACCAACCATCAGCTGGGGTATGCTGGTAGCCTACATGTGTGTTCTTACTTTGCAGCAAAATCAAAATAATACTGCTTAATTCTCTGTCAGTGCAGAATAAGCACGGTAGCGTTATTTTTCATGTGATGCTGATCAACACTGCTCATAAGGAAGATCACCCTAGGTCAGTTGCTGTACGGTGACTTCACAAACTCAGGTCAATTGTGGCTAAGCCCTGCGAAATGGAACTGTTTTTGGCAAAGCACAGGAAAACTGAGATTTATTGGTATCTATTGTGACTCCAGAAAGATGAAGGATGTATCACTAGGAGGTACCTCCGGTGCCCATTAAACAGCGCTTTGAGTGTGTGCCCAAGAGCAGCCTTGGCTGCCCCCCAAGCCTGCAGTGGGAGGTGGCCTTTCCTCTGGCTCTGGAGCTTGCTGGAACTACAGAGTCCCTCAGACACCTCAGCATCAACCCATTCTTGCTTGCTGGGGTGGCCTGGGCTGGTTAATTGTGGCAGGGGTCCCAGTTAGCAGCAGACATGCCACGTGGTCTGGTGGCCCTTTCTAGGGAGGCTTCAGAGGTATGCTAGCAAAGGGTAGTGACATCTCCCATGGGTCTGGGCCTGCAGAAGTGCCAAGTGGAGGCTGTACACCCAAAGTAAAGAAGGGCTGGGTGCTGTCAAGTCAGCTGTGCAGAAGCTGGAGAACTTCGAGCAAGCTTATTCTCACACATGCTGTGCAGAAATACCTTCTGAAGAGTGTCATGATAGTTCCTTCGGAGGTGGTAGTCCAACTGCTCCATACTTATGAAAAGAATCACATCCACTCTCTTTTTTTTAAAGCACATTTGAGAACAAAAGGATGATTTGCTATTTTGTGACTATGTCAAATTGACAAAACGTCTTTAAAAGACTGTCTAGAAATGTCTTAAGTGATTTGGGTCTTTTTCTTGCTAGAAGTAGTACGAAATGGTGAAACCAGGTGTGCCAGGGCCTGCGCTGGGGGACAGACATGGTAATTTCTGTTCCCTGTGTGGTTTTGGTGGGAGGGGAAGGACACAAGGTGAAATGCAGTTACATGGCCATGCCTGATCACTGTGTGCTGAATAAAAACCAGGTAAGATACGAAGTTAAATGAAAGTTTTTGAGATGCGCTTCCTTGTGGTTACCAAGAGCAAGGTGGGCAGGGGAGGGGAAAGATTAGCTGAGTCCCTGTAATTTTGGGTTTGAGGTTTTTGTCAGTTTAATTTTTTTTTTTTTAAGTGGGAAATTAAGGCTTGGAGCTCAAAATATTCAGCGTGTGGTAGTATATATTACAATATCATGTCATGGCAGGCTAATTGCTGATAATCGTTATAAGCTAGCAACGATGGATGCGCTGGGGAGAAGGGATGGAGCCAATGCCCTTGGAGCATTAAAAGGTAAAAAGACTCGAGGGCTCAATTATCCCTTTCCCTGCACTCCCTCTGGTACCTCAGCACTTGCTGGTGCCGCTGTAAATTAAGGCTGAACTTGGCTCTCTTCCTCAAAGCAGTCTTTGTTTATGCGCTTTGGGGCTATCGGTAGGGAGCCTCGGTAGCCGACACACCGTGTCAGTAGCCTACAGCTCAGTGGCACGAGCCCGTCATAATAAATCTGAAGAGCAAAGAATGGCACCAGTGGTCTTACGATGCAAAATAGATCAATACTGTGTGAAACTGGAAAATAAAGTGGATTAATCAAGATATTCCTGTATCAGCAAACTAACCAGTGTCCTTTCTGGACACGCGGAGGTTACAGTCACTGTTACTACCTCGGGTGTGTTAGCTTGGGGTTTATTGCCAGTGGCCGTTCCATAGATGTAATAACAGCAGTTAACATGTCTGGAGGAAAAAAAAGCTGCTGTTTTTTATAGGGATGCAGTCCTGAAAGGTGGATTTTTGACAAGAAATTATCAAAGGGATAAAAATAATTCCATATCTTTTAAATACTTAGTAATAATCAAATATCCACGGGGAAAAAAAAATGATGCTCAGCATCTGTTCCAGTTTTTCGTCAGTATCTGTATGTATAAATTCTTGGATATTTGTGCCGGGAAGGGTCCCAGGAATATGCATAACCTGAAGTCTGTCACCAAAATCAATCGGTGTGTTGACTTGCTCGAATGCTTTGATGGCAGGAATCCTACTGATAGGAAAGGATAACACGGGAGTTAAGATTCAGCATCTTGTCCTGAAAGTGATGTCTTTTAATTTCAAGAATTCAAGTTGACAAATGGATCTGTACTGTGAGAGCTGTTGTGATTGCTTCTGAAATGCTTTCCCGGAGCGTAGCGCACCTGCTAAGTGAAAGCCTCCTGGAGTACAGTTTTATCTAATTGTGACGAGAACGATTATGAAATGCATCCATTACTTAGATTGCCTGAGTCCTGTCAAAATAGGGATCCATTATGCTGGGAATGATACATGCACCAGATACTGCTATTTTAGCAAGCTCATTAGGAAACACAAACAGATGAAAGGCAGAGGGTAGGAGAAATATGTTGTGAGTGAATATAGGGCCCATCTAGACATCTATGCTTAGATGTCTTTGCTGTATGGCAAAACTTACGTGGTGCTTTAATTGAATTCCCCAAAACAGGACTTGAGTAAGAAATGTGTTTATTAACTGCATGCTAGCTATTCACATAATGGTGATTCTTGATCTTTAAATGTTAAATCCCAGGTTTCCTGGTAAAGACAATGTGAAAATTTAAATGTTCCTTGTAGGAGCATATGTTATTTTACAGCTTCTGGAACAACATGCTCCAAGTAGGGACAAGTGGCTCCCTGACTGGAAAAGAATTCTTTAGATAATATTTGAAAGGCAATTGATAAAATGTATGTATTAATAGAGACAAAAAAAAAACTTGTGTGTTTTTTTTTTTTTTAAGGGTGTGCTTACTTCTGACATCCTTAAAGTATAGTGTAAAATAATGGCTGTTGTATACAGAATGCCACAATCATTATGGACTTGATGGACAAGAAAAGTGTGTTTGAGCTGTGAATGCAGGAAAAACTTTGGGATTAAACAATTTGACACAGATGTGCAGGAAGGAAGAAACAGCAGACTGTGCAGGTCTGAAGTTTCCTTGTGCTATTGGCAGCGACTTCAAATGAAGCCCAGGAGAGCACCAAACCCACCTTGGAGATCGTCTGGCTTCTTATTGGGCTCAATGTCAAATAAACATCATGGCGATTTAAAGCCTCAGTGATAAGGGTCCAATTGGAAATGCATTTCTGCTATGCATTTATAGCGATGTGATATTGCCTGTTAACCAAATGGAATTTAAAACACTTGAGCCCTTGTGAGATGCAATTCTTGCAGTTGAATGCTAATTTTCATTGATCACTCTAATGACAGAACCATCATCTTTGTGAGATTCAGCTTCTGCTGCAAACTTGAGGCCCCGGTCATTTGGGAATATAATAACCTGTGAATTACTGATGAGACGGCCTACGGATCTCTGTGTGGCAATCGTTTAAAACCAGTCTGGGCATGGGTTGTTTATCTAGCCGCCTTGGCTTTAAGGAGTATTTGTGGCATTCAGAGTTTGGCTACAAAATATTTAGGGGCTGTAATATTGAGGTGAGCTGCGTTCCTGGTAATGGGATCAAGGCTTTCAAATGCCAACGGAGGCGGAGTCAACACAGCTGTAGCTGAAAGGGCTCTTTTTTTTTTTTTTTTGTCTCTCCCAGGAAGAAATTTGATATGAATGATAAAAGGTAATTGTATGTCAAATGCCATAGTCAAAATGGAAGAGGTTTTAAATCCTGGAGTGCATGTGACAGTTTTACTGGGATGCGTACAGGTCAGGAAGTTGTCCTGTATAAACTGGCTGTTACTGAGAATAGGAACGGAAATACTCGTGGGAAAGCCAGCTTTACCAGTAGCTTTGAAGAGGTTTGAGTCCACATACCTGGCTGGTAGCACTTAACGCTCTCTTTCTGTGTATACGGTTAAAACTTGGATAGCAGTTGTAGTGACATAAAAGATAACCTCACTAACAGACACTGTAATTTCTGTGAACAGTCTTAACTGTTAAATGCTGCTGTTTACTTCTGGCTGCGGCTGGTGGAACGAGACTAAGAAATGCACGCATTACAGGTTTAGTGCTGTCACCCTTCCAGGCGTAAATATGCAATGTGAACTTTTACCAGCTGGAATGGTTGTTCTGGTGAATCATCACGTTTCCTTTCTCTGGAGCTATCAAAAAAAAAAAAAAGGGGGGGGGGGGGGGGGGGGAAAAAAAAAATCCTTTCTGGCCCCAGCGAGTGGGAGACAACTCCTGGATGCCAGTCAGAGGAGAAGTGAAAGGCCGCATGCTCCGCTGGTGCGCGTTGGCAGAGCTCCATGGGTGCTGTGTCAATTGGCACTGATGGAGTGTCTGGCCCGGTGGCTATGAAAAGTTCAACGCGAGCATGGGGTGGGTGAGGAGATAATAGCCGAATAATCCTTCGGGAAGGTGCCGGAGAGAAAAGCAAGTGGTATATTCCAAACAGTCTTTCCCTTAATTAGCGCTTTAAGTGATGCCAGACTGTATGATGCACGTTCTGTTCTTTAGGATTAATGAGCAGCTACCATTACATTTTTATCACTTACGGCTTTGCAAATGTACAGCAAAATGAAAACAATTAGGAAAAAAATACTGCTTAAAACAGTGATATTTACAAAAAAAAGATAATTGGTTACATGCAGCCTAAGGTAGAGGTATTGCAGTGGCTGTTTTTAATCAGTTCATACACATGTTCTCAGTCTTGATGTGTCTATGGGACCATTTTGCTGTGACAGTGACTAATTACACACACTAGTCATGCATTGCTTTTGGTTATAAACAAGTTAGAGCAAGAAAATGCTGATACAGGGTTCAGCCTGAAGTTTCCCAGGGGCTCCGAGTCTGTCAAGTTAGCGGGACAGAACTATCTGGTCTTGTGTTAAGAGTCGCCTAAGACTTCCACTCCTTCTCTGTAGCATCTTCTTCACTTCAGTGGGCATCTTCATGGACCAGGTACTCACATCTTTATTTCTCACCTTCTGTGCTCTGTTTTGCTCCCCCTGGGTTTGCTGTTTGTTTCCCGTGCTTAGGCTTTGGATCTAGGGCAGATATTTGCGCCTAGTGTCTGCCTTTAAAATGTTATCGGGGGCGTGTGTGCGTATGGTTTGGTTTTTTTGAAAGATCAAGACTTTAAGCACAAAAATTTATCAGCAAAGAGTGCTAGGATGGAATTTGCTTGATAACTTTCTGAATAGGGTTGGTTTGTTGAAAATAAGGTCTGGGATGATGAGTGTCTTGTGTGTACATGTGCAGCACCCCTGACTGTAACTGACGCCAGTGAACAACGGGATCAGAGCGTGCTGCTCAGCATGTTTTTTTTTTTCTTATCTCAAAAAAGATGGAATATGTCAAGATTGCCTTTAAGACCAAGCTAATTTAGATCTTCTTTTTCCTTTAAAAAAACTTGGA
>VXBH01006317.1:590302-607143 GCA_013400035.1 Rynchops niger
CCCCCCAACACTGATTTCACATAATCCTTCCATAGAGCAGATAAAATAGTGCTTTGTTTTGTGTAAATTTGAAAGTATTAATAAAGGATTAAGAATAAGTAACTAAAAGTTAGCAAGCAGGCAAAGGACAAATCCTTCCCTGTGCTGTTAGGATCATAGAATGGTTTTAGGTTGGAAGGGACCTTAAAGACCACCCAGTGCCACCCCCCTGCCCTGGGCAGGGACACCTCCCACCACACCAGGTTGCTCCAAGCCCCATCCAACCTGGCCTTGAACCCCTCCAGGGATGGGGCAGTCACAGCTTCTCTGGGCAACCTGTTGCAGATGCTTGTTCGAGTTGCTCTCCCTGTGCCGAGCTAAGCCCCCGCACCCCAGGATGGGGCTCTGACCACGGCATTAAAATATCTGGTGAGCTTGTGCATGTTTAGCCTCTTCTGCTGACCCTGAAGTGAACAGTCACTTCTGCTGGGAGCAGAGCTGTAGATATGGCTGTGGGTTGTCTGTCTGTAGGACTGTCTCCCACAAAACACAGCATCTCGAGCAGAGGTGGTTGCCTGTGGGTAGTGTGGAAACTGGCAGCACCCACACCTACACCCTGAGCTCCTGGTAGCCAAGGGAGGAGGAAGGTGCCTCAGAGAGGGGAAAATGCAAGGGGGAGGGGGGAAAAATCACCACAAAAGAGACTGGGTTTGGGCTTTTTTCCTTAATCTGAAGGCAGCAGTTTAATGGGGTTGGACTAGATGACCTTTAAACGTCCCTTCCAACCCAACACATTCTATGACCAAATTACTGGATCTAGGACTGGGGTTTATGGTGACTGGTGTCACCACCTTCATGTTTGAAGCATGTGAGTCCTTCTCCTATTACTTTAATTTGAAAGGGTCTAGTAGACTTTTACTGAAGCTTTTTAGTAAATTCAAGTTACGTTTTTTTGATAGTTTCTAACCGCATCCTTTGGCAAATTTTCTTGTCTCCAGAAAGTTTTCCTGCTTTTAGTTAGCAAGTGAGCAAATAATAATGATTTAATTTTGAAGAATCAGTAAGCATAAAGAAATCATGATCTGATTAATCTAAACTATTCAGTACCGTGAGAACTTTTTTGCCCCCACATTGAATGCAAATCCTTGGTAAGACAGAGCTGGAAAACTTGAATGGATCTAGAAATTGCAAAATAAGAGTATGTGCCAGCAAAACAATGACACGCCTGTGGATTGAAACCCTTTCCCTCCCTGATGAATAAACCACATGATTTAAAACAAAAGAGGGAAGGCACTACCGGCCTAGCTTTTCGGCTAGGTCTCTTTTTCTCAAGAAAGGTGTTGCTCTATGCTGCCTGAGAATATGGGGGAGGCAGGGAACGCATGTGAAATTTTCATAAGCTTTCCCATAAGTACCACAGTTTGTCTCCGTCTTCATTTTGGAAGCACAAGGGGTTCACATTTGAGTCTCATGTTTGGGGGTCTGGCCATTGAAACATCAGCTGCTCAAACAGAAGGTACCAATTCAGATTTTTGTTTTTTTTGTTTTTTTTTTTTTTTTTTTGTGTGTGTATATATATATATATATATATATATTCTTAGATAGACTTATTTACATGACAACAGCTAAAAATGTTCTTTCAGTTTCTCTGACTGCCAGGACTAGTGTGGTCCTATAAAATAAGGATCGGTAGCAGGGTCTCACTGAGAAAATCTGGATTTTTCAATAACATGGGGGAGATGTAACTTCTAAGGAAAACCCTAGATTCAAGAACAGCTCACTGTTTGTTTCTCGGATGGGACGGGGGAGGAAACATACTGAAAACCCTCTTAGTGTAGACCGTAGGGCAGTACAGTCACCAATTTGAATATATAGGGCAATACAGTCACCAGTTCAGCAGCTGCTGAAGAGTGAAAATGATGTTTAAGAAGAGGTTTCTTCCATTCTTTGTTAAATGGAGCCCACTGAGAACAGAAGCCTATGTGAACTGTTCAAGGGAGCCCTTGGCAAATGTTATGGGGGGGGCCATGATGGCAAGTACAACTAGTATTGAAGGGAAGCTGCATTTCAATATTGGGGGGGAAAAAGCTGGCTTCCACCTGAACTTGAATATTCATGTTGTTTGCTGGAAAAAAAGCTTGGAAGGAAAGAAGCATTGATGCTTTCTTATGAATGTGATTTAATTTTTTTTTTTTATTCTTTAAACATCCAACTAATCTGTGGAGCTAGTGTTGTGAATTTCTATTTGTTTTATTCTGTCCAGATGTCTTTCTGCCTGTAAGCAGGAGCTTTAGTGAGTTTAAAGAAAAACTATTGGAGGGAAAGTGAGTTCCCTCTTGTAGGCAGGGCTGTGCCTCCTGCACGACTTCAGCCACGGGGAGACATGGGGCTGTACTGATTTCCTTCTGGCCAGAGAAATTTTGCAATAGTTTTTGTGCATTTTGGAAGCACAAGGTCATCCTGGGAGTTTGTGTATGGAACAGTTATAACATCTGAGAAGGGAGAAGAGCCATCCTTACTCTGTGCTGCTGCTGGAAAGCTTCCCTTTGGTCTGCTTGGCCTCGAGTTTGTCACGGATTGTCCTCCCTGTTTTGTGCTTTGTGTTGCTTGGGTTTTTCAAACACGGGAGCTTTACAGGGAAGGCTAGTGAAGACATAACCACGTGTACAGCAAGATGTGAGAGGGGTTGGGTGGAGGCGCTTGTATGTACATATACACCTATATGTGAAATGGGAGACGTAGAGACTCTCCACGGTGATAATGGGTTAGAAGAGGACTAGCTTGCAGGATGCGACAGGGGAAGGGACAAAGAAACTAGACGGTATCAACCAAGGGCAAGTAATAAATGTTCAAAAGAAGATGGTGGCTAAAAGCATAATGATACCAAGAGCGGATGTGCCGTACGTGAAGGAAATCTCGCTCACTGCTGGCCTTGCTCAAACCTGGGATGCGGCATAGCTCCAGCAGGGCTGGCAGTGGCGCTAATTAGGGTGGTGTGTTTTATGATGATAGTATTAAGCAGGGTTATTTATACCATCAAACTTCTCACTTTATCGCTTGGCGAGTTCAAAGCGGTTTCTTTTTGGGTAATAAAGCTCAATGGTTTCGTACCTCATGATGTCCCATTATTGCGCAAAGACACCGATGCGGGTAAGGTATGATGAGCTGACAGTTTTATTCATTGGCTACTGTTAAATACTCATATTCTGTACGGAGCTATTATGTGTGTTGTACTTTAGATAATGGGCTGTAAATAATAACAAAATCTAGTCACTGAATGCCCTTATAGGTGACATTAAATTTCATGAAGAAATATGTTTAAGCCATGCAGAAATAATTTCCACGAGACAGCCTTAATTTTCAGCCTCGGTTTCTAAACATTGCCTTGTGTGTGGGTTGTGTGGCCCCTGGAGACTTCACTTTTATTCTGTGACGACAAATGAAATTTCTTTAGAATGTCAGTTCACCAAATAGGCCTGCATGGCGTTTTCACGTTACCCCGGAAACCTCGGAGTAGTGCCCACCTGGCTCCTCATTCCTGCACAGAAGAAAGGCACAAACTTTTCACACTAACACCAGATGAGCAGTGAAGGATGCAAATTTAACCTGAGAACAACTTTTTTTTTTTTTTTATTATCCCTTAAATGTTGATAGGTGTTCACTACCTGTTCTCATAAGTCGTTGTCAGTGTAATAGGCTTCATTCCTTGGAGATGCTAAAAAAAAAAAATTGTTTCCATAGATAGATTCTCAAAGATAGGCAAGCCTCTCTTCCCTACTAATGAGAAGGAATCCCCCTTGCTAAGGCTGTGTTTGTGTGGAGATGGCCTCTCCTGCTCTCCTCTGCTGGATGGCTGGGCAGAGGGTGCTGACCGTAAAGAAATACCAGGTTGCCTTAAACAACTTTTTGCCCTGGTCTTCATACTTGATCTTAATTACTATGCAATATTTGAGAGTGTTTTGGTGTGGGATTTTTTATAGTCTGCGGTTTGCAGCAGATGTCTAAATGGGACTGTTGAGTTGCTCTAAGTGCAGATCAGTCGAAGAATATGAAACAAAGTGAACAAGAGTAGAAATTGAGCTGTCTTACTCTTTTGAGTGCTGGATACTTTAATACGTACTACTTAGCATGTATCTAGCTTCAACACTTAAGGAGTATATTCCTTGGAGGACTAAGGAAAGTGGATGTGGGCACAGCCTGTTGTGATCCTGCTGACCTGGAGGTGAGTAGAGAGGGCAGAACCAACACGTCCATGTGATGCACCAAACCTACCATGGGCCTGTCGCTGAACTGAAGGGCAAACAAAGGGAGCAAAGCTGCATGGAAGGGCTGTGTGTGTGCACTGAAGGGCTATTTCTTGAAACATGGTGCTGGAAGACCTCAGTGGGTGTTAACTTTCAAAGAAATGCTCTCCCACAGGTCATTCTGAGATAGGTTAGCTCTCTTTTGGAGATGCCCTGGAGAAGAGAACAACTTAGCGTGTTATCAAGGTGAGGAAAATCCTGACCTTGCTGACTCGATTGCAGCTAATCTAGTAAGCACCTGTCTCTCAACTCTTTCAGACCTCTTCTGCTTTTGGTACCCACAAGAAGGCATCCGATAGCTGAATCTTGGTGATGAAAAGGAAATGTGTAATAAGTCTTTTGTGAAATACAGCTTCACACAGCAGTTCTAGATGCTGTTTCAAAAGTGAACGGTTGTGTGCTTCCTGAGGAAGCGGGTGCCCAAGCATCATCTTTAAAAAGTTGAGATTTACATATATAAGTTAAAAACGTTAATTAATGTTCTCAGATGCTTTGCTGCAGGCTCGGAGGGCTGAGATGGCTGTGGGAAGCAGCTGAGTAACACCAGCAGGGTGGTCAGAGCAGCCCTCTTGCTGAACCACCAGCCTTTGCTCTTGGCGAGGTAGTCTTTCATGAGAACACTTCCCAATTCCCAGCTTTCAATATGCCTGCCACGCTTTTGGAGCTGACGTCAGCAATTTTTTAACTTTTCTGGAGTTGGGAAGTGGTTTACAGAACTCTTGGATGCTGAGGCTTTCCCCATGACTTAGGAGAGAGGGAACAGAAATATGCCTTATGAAATACTTTCAATACATGTGTGCACCTTAGTAGCGTGTTTAGTGAACTGACTCGGAGGCAGGGAGGAGACCTTGCTGTGTAGAGCAGCTTCCACAGGGTGCAGGAAGGTGGAGCTGAGTACCCAGAATTTTGCCTTCGTTATTGTGCTCCAGTAGCAGCCAGAGTTTTCAACTGAAACAGGAACTCCCACTGGGGCAGGGACCATAAAAATGCATGAGAAGGATGTTACGCATTTCACCCGCCTTTAGTTATTTAGGTTTTGACGCAAACCAACCATTAATTTCCTTTTGTAACCAGTGGAGACAAAAGAACATACAGAGAGCAAGTCTCACTAACACAACATGAGTTATCTTATGGAATTATCTTTCTCTCCCTCTTAATAAAGGAGTTTTGGAGAGCTGCTTAGGATGAGCACCCACATTTTTTCATGTTAATGGATTGTTCACATGGACAAAAAGAAGACAAAAGGTTGGGAGAGGAGTCAGACTTGCCCAAGGTTAATAGTTTAGTGAGGAGTAAAATTCGAAACTTCTGGCCTGCAGTTCAGCTTTCTGTCCAGTAGAGAATATCCCTGCCCTTGGAGGGAAAAGATAAAGGAGGGAATACCAGCATGGATTTTCACTGAGCAGTAGATAAGAGCTAGAGGTAGGAAACGCTAGTAGAGAAAATTCGATCTGGTGGTATGGGGTGCAAGATCATAGGACAAATTCCAGTACAGGAGAAGGCTTCTCCAACGTGATCACTGGCCAACACCTGAGGGTGCGAGGTTGTGTCCTGAAACGGTAAAGCCCATTCCTGTGAAGGCCCAAGTGGTTAAGGGCAACAGACTTCCTGGTGGCCACGTGTGTCTGTCCTACCTCTGCTGGAGGTCAAACAGTGCGAACAGCAATTTGCTTTACTGTGGCTGGCTGCCTTCAATGCCTCCATATAAAATCCATATACATTATGACTACATATACATTCCCAGGAGCTAATGCCTGAGATTTGGCTCATTAAAATCCAAATGGCACACTAGTAAAATGGAGTCTACCAATGTACCAGATTTGCACATTGAAAAGTAGGATGCAGTCAGATTTCTCCAATCATTTATGAGCAATAAATATTCAGTAATTTAGAATAAGTGCTTTCCTGCTTTTTGACTGCAGATTCTGGAGGAAAAGCTTTTTTTCTGTTCCTCGTGGGGCCAGCTCTCGCTAAGGCTGAGGATACCCTTGCATGAACAAAGTGGGGAGGGTTCGGTGCAAATGGCATTGGATGCCCAGCGTCAATCTGCGACAGCTCTGGGATTTCATGCGTCCCTCTTGCATGGTGGACTTGCTGTCAGCAGCTGGAATAAGCCCCTTGCAGCATCTTGCTTGTGAGTTTGTGTGCTGAGAGCGCTTCCTGCAGCTCAGCTTCAGGTACAGAGCCTCTCTGCAGAGAGGAGGGTCCCACCAGGGAATAGCAGAGAATGGCTTTTCTGCAGCAGATCCGCCAAAGCGGCTTTGTTCCGAGTGCTTTGTCTCGGCGTTTCCCGAATAGGGATGATATTACTCAGTCCGAAGGGCTCCAATTTATATGGAATGGGTTTATTTCTGCAGTAATGGTTTATTCTGGGATGAGAGTCTTTATGGCCTTTCCCTTTGGAATCATTGTCGTTCAGACTAGGCTGTCTAGACAGCTCAGTTTTCAGGCATGTTCACCGTGCTGTGCCTCTACAGTGGATAATAATATGTCAAAGCCATAATATTTCCAGCTAAGGCAGGCTCTGCAGGGGGAAGCGGCTCTTTTTTTGGGAGGGAAAGTGGGGAAAGTCCAGTTCTGTTGCTGCTGTTCAGGATGGGAAGGTCCATGGTCTGCTGCTCCTCCAGTCAATCGCAGGTGCGAGAGCCCTGAGGGTGTACCCAGGGGTTTTTGGCTCCCAGATCTGTCACTTCATTACGTGCGCGCTCCTTTACCCTAATGTGCAAGAGTATCTGTAGCGCTTGCAGAAAGGAAAAGAGCCAGGAAGCTTTTAGGTACCTACTTCAAATAATACATCCTTTAAAATGCATTTCTCTTTTGGAGAAGTGGCTGATGATCATGCTATGTAAATACTATGATAATAGTTGTCCTCAAGGAAAAAGAACAGGCTTTTCCCACCAGCTTGTGACTCCAGGTCCAATGGAAGATCTCGACCAGCTTGATCTTGATTTATGAACCCTTTCCTTCAAGGACGCCCAAGAAGCATGGAATGATTTGCCATGTGTCACATGTGGCCAGACCAAACACCACTGTGAATGAAGTTGTGGGTGGTGTTTTCCCATGTCTTCGAGTCTTGTAGTCTGTGCTTTTGCTCCCTTTGACAGGTTGGTGAGAAATCGGAATATTGCAGAAGCATAATTAATTTCAGGTAGATGCCCGCTGGGCCCTTCTGCACAGTCCTTGTGAATTTAGGGAGTGTTCAAGTAACTTTTTTAGCTCATTTTTAGCTTCGCATGTGGAAGTGAAGGACTGATGATACTATATAAGTGAATTTTGAAAGGAGGATTCCCTTTTGTAGGCTCCTTACAAAAACGTATTGCACAGCCTCATTCACTTGAATAACCTGTGGATCCAAAGTTATAATACTTCATGTAATACAAAGTGATAATACTAAGACTTCTGCACTCTGCCTGAAGATGACTAGTTGAATTTGGCACTTG
Organism: Rynchops niger; assembly: GCA_013400035.1. Lineage (NCBI taxonomy): Eukaryota > Metazoa > Chordata > Aves > Charadriiformes > Laridae > Rynchops > Rynchops niger. Next base: position 598,026 of record VXBH01006317.1, read on the forward strand.
GAGGCCTGCACCTTGAAAATCCTTTAGGAAGCACGGAAATGCCCCTGAAGCCTTTGGATGCCAGCAGAGGACTCCCTTGACTGTAGGCGGAGAGCACCTATGGGCTAGGAATGCAGGGCTCCCACTGGTATGGAGAGGGAAAAGTAGGTGCCAGTGGGCTATAGGAATCGTGGAGAGTAATATTGGATGCCGGTTTTGGTTAGATATGCAGTGGAAATATAATATGTGTACCTACTTGTACGTAGTGTGTAGGGCTGATGGGCAGCCTTAGCACAGCTGTCAGTCCTATGGTTGTTGTAAACTTGGCGTTTGCCTGTGGAAGGATTCAGGGGGAAGTCATGGGAACATCCCTCCTTTCTGGATCGCTGACTCTAGTATCTCTGCCAAGGAGTCTGAGTCACGTAATCCTTTGCAGAAAAATAGCAAGCTCTCTAGTTTAAAACTCTACCATTCTTCTCAGAAAAGCTGTTCCAGATTCTTACTGCTTTAATGGTTAGAAACTTTCTTTTAATTTCCAGCCTGGCTCTATTCGCAGTCAATTTCAGACCACTTGTTTTTATGCCAGAATCACTCTACGCTTTAAATATATATATGCATTTTTTCCTGTTAGTGGTGTTTTGAGGTTGTTGAAGCTGTCTGTTTTATAATGAAAAGCAATGGAAACCTTTGTGGCAGTTTATAGTTAAAACGAGGTGGAGGGTGAGACTTTGCGGCATCTCAATAAATAATATCTCATTAGGCACAGAATCAGGTATTCAACTAAAATATAGCACTTCTGATCTGAGCCACACACACTTGAGTTGTTGAGGTCCTCTCTAATGGCTTCTCCTGGCCAGCCCTCTCTTGCACACGAGGCAGAAGCAAAGGCAATGTCCTGTTGCTTAATGATGCCACCAAAATCTCTTTCAGAGTTTTTTTTTAATGTTCAAGTACTTCTCAAAGCGTCTTGTGTTTGATGTGAGCTGCTGGCAGAGACAATGTCTTACACAGCCTCTGCCCATTTCAGGAAATACATTGACTATAGGATATAAATATATCCCTTTCAAACAATCAGGATCGCAGTGATTACGAAAACCCAGGCATCCCGCTCCTGCGCGTCCCCCTGGGAGCGCCAGCATCTGGCATCAGCACAGGCCCTCGGTAGCAAAGAGATCTCCCAGCCTGTAAACCAAAATGAGCCAATTAATCTCTAATGTGATCAAGATTTGACTGTGAGATTTGCTGACTTCTCCATGGCTTGAAAAGCTGACAGCTGCATGAGTGCAGCAGCCCTGATGAGCGTGGATCTGTTAGATGGGACCTGACCCGTCAATGCCCTTGAAAGCAGGGCATTCTGGCAGTTAAGAGTAACCCAAAGCGACAAGCTTATGAGGTTAATTTTGTCTCTTTTCTTCAGCTCATCAGGCAATACAAAATCCCAGAGAATCTGCAGCTGTAGTCCAGGGTGGCTTTCAGACCGAAATGGCTGTATTAGTGCCTTGGTGGCTTTTATTGCTCATCCAGGTTTCAAATACTGCGCTACGCTAAAATTGTCACTCGCTTTGACAGTTGGCAAGACTAATCGAGGTGGGGGAAAAGAGTATATAAATCTTTACTCTTTCAAGAATTAAATTTTGGACTACTCATGAAAGTAGCCTGCGGAACGAGTCAAATGGTGTATTTACTCACATGTACTAAAGTTTATGGCTTCAGAACAATAATTTATCTGTGGTCACTTAGAGGTTTTTTTTACGGTATCTTCAGTTATAGCATCTAAAATATGACCTGTTTCATAGCTCTATGGGCAGACTACAAAACATGCTGGCCCATTTCAGAGGTTGCTCCCCCTTTATCCTGGTGCACCAAAACACCGTGTAGGACAGACCTTCAGCTTTTCCTAGAATGAATACTACTTGCTGAGATTGAAGCTGGGCCTCATCTGCCACCAGTAGCTTCAACAGGAAGGAAGGCCAGCCTCCGTGTTGGACAAGTGGGGAGCTGGTGATCCCTGTTCCAGGGAAGTTGTAATAAGTATTCATAGCAATTTGGGGAATGAGGAGGAATTTTTTTTTTCCCCTAAGTCACACAACTGTATCCCAATTGCTCAAAAAGACCTGGTACAAAGCTAAAGATGGATAGAGTGAGTCTGAGGTAAGATGTCTACCGGATGTCTTCGTATCTTGATAGGAAAGGGTTGTACCTTCTCATGCTGTAGGGTGTCTACAGCCCAGGGTCAAACTGTAAGGTCAATTGTACAACTCCATTTTGATCTCTCCTCTGGAGTCAGATTGTGTTAGCCAGCAAAACACTTTAAGAGCCTACATGCGCATTGTCTTATGCTTGTCCTGTGCCTGCAAGGGTGGGGAGGACAGAGGAGGTGCCCTCCTCAGGGTTTTGTTCTGTAAATTGGATGTATTTCAATTTACGTAGTGAGGTTAGCTTTACAAAGAAAAGGTAGAACACAATTTGTTTTATTAGAATAAGGAGGCCTAGATGATATCTAACAATGAAAAACCCAGTTTTCATAAAGTGCCTGCTTCAGGCTCTGAGCAGTCCATGTGGCAGGCTCTTTGCTGGACCTGAGGCTTCCCAGGCTGGGCAGCATTGTGCCGTGGCTTTCACCACGCTTTCCTCGGCAGCATGGGAGCACGTTGCTGCTTATTCTGAACAGACTGTCTCAAAAGCGATCAGCTTTCTAATTTTGAAGGACGAACTTATTTTCTCAAGACTTGAAGGTTGCAACTCGTGATGTTCCCAACACACTTGTGGCAGTCACCTGCTGGCTGACTTCCCATCCGTGCTGGCAGTGGCTTTGCCGGGGACCACAGGGCATGAGGCATTGATGGCTTTGAGCACAGGTGTCATGTCAGATTAGTGTCAGAGGGATTCGATGTGCCCGTGGTGGTGACGTTGCATATATATATATATGTTACACAGAACAGTGGTATGTAGTGTGTCTCCTACAAACACCTGATCAAAGCCCACTGCAGGCACTGTGCGTTAGTCTCAATGTTCAGCATCTCTCTCCTCCCACCCATCTGGTGCCCCACTGAGCTTTTGGGGCATCTTCCACCTGTGTTGGGCACCTTGCTCTGGTTTCTCATGTCCAAAATTAGCTTTGTGTTGGAGGAGGGTGTGAGTTTCAGGCCCTGGATCTTTAAATACCCTCTAGAGCTATAGTTGTGAGACACTGACCTTGGACTTCCCAAGCCTTGGACTTGCTGGAGCATGGATGGATATAACCTAGTGGTGCATCCCTGGGCATAGCAGCAAGGGTCGCTCCTGAGGCTGACTTCCAGCTATGTGCTGACAATTGGTTTAAAACTCGGTAGAGACACTTTTTAATTGATCTGATAATTTGTGAGCTGTGATGCCAGGGATTAGGTGCTATCATGGTGCAACTGGGCCCTGGGGATGTGGGAGAAACTCCCACGTGCTCCCCACGAGCAGCCTGCCCCAGCCCCGTGAAGGTCCCCCTCCAGACTGAGGTGATGGTTTTACCACCGGGGGAGGTGGGAACAATGTGTCTTAAAGTCAGATCTGGGAAAACCAAATCCTGAATTTTGGTCTTTAACCATTTACATGCTGGAAGGGCTGGGCCTAAGGTGTAAGCAGAGATCTGAACTGTCAAGCTTGCTGTTGCTTTGCAGCCAGTTGCCCCAGTTGCACATGAAATGGCCCCCTTAGCACTGAGTGGCTGCTACAGGGAGGCTCACAGAGCATCTGTGATCTCAGTGGGTCTTACAGGGCCCTGCTGTTCCCCAGGCACATCTTGTTGCTTCATCTTTTTGAGATTACGATTGAAAACCTTGCTGGTAGGAGACTGATGAGTTGTTCCCCCCTGTTTACCAATGGTCTCCTTGCTGGGGAAGGCTGATTTTTTTGTCTTTTTTTTTTCGGGAGTGCTCAGCACTCTCACCAACTTCAGCCTGAGGATGGAAGAAGCCATGATCCTACAGCTGGATCTAAATTGACTGGGATGCCCACATAATGTCTAAGAGATGTTTTTGTAAAGGTGGGCTCTGCAATGGGGGAGAGGCAAGTTCAGAAGCACAGGAGAAAGTTGACACAAGAACAACTGTTAAATCTGTAATTGGTGAGAGTTTGTGGTATTCTGTCCCTCTGCTGAAATTCATGTTCCTCTTTTACTTAAATATCCAGGACCGTGAACTCGGTCACTTCTCAAAAACCACTGTGTGCACCATGTCGTGCTGAGCATGGGCAGCGGCGTGTGGCTGAGCCTCTCTGTTCCGCCAACGCAGTTAACATTTCTCTGCCCAAGCTGAACCAAAGGTAAAACATAAATTGGTCCTCTCCACGCATAGCTGAAGCCTGTAGAGAGGCTTCATCAGTCACGTTGGTGTTGGAAAGCGGACTTGCTCCCTTCCTGAGCAGGCAGCCATGCTCCGTGCCAAAAAGTAATATAAAGACACCCCATGCCTTGGCATTAGCTGGGATGAGGAAGATTGTCAATCATGACAAATGGTGGAGGGGAAGCCTTTTCTGAGCCATGCCTGAAGAAGCTGGTTTTACCAACAAGCTCTGCACAAGCACCCTGGCAGCTGAACCCGTTCCAAGCCTCTGCCATGTGTCAAAGACAGTGAGGAAGTTCATCCCACCAGTGTTGTTGCTCTTTGGTGTGGGATGGGTAATAGTGTTTTGGGAAGAACCACAATATTGTACAGTGATCCGAGAGTTCACTGGAAGCCAGTGGGAGAGGGAGCTGTGTATGGAGCTTGAAGCGGGGCTGGAAGGGTGACCAATGTGATGGAGAGCAGCCCTTTCACACCTCTCCCAAAATATTTGAGTGATCCTAAAAGAGTGCTTAGAGAAGAGGAACTATGGAATGGTTTGGGTTGGAAGGGACCTTAAAGATCTTCTAGTTCCAACCCTTGTCCTGGGCAGGGACACCTCCCACTAGACCAGGCTGCTCCAAGCCCTGTCCACCCTGGCCTTGAACGCCCCTAGGAAGGGACGGGAGATGGGGGAGAAAATGCAAGTCTGGCAGAGCTGGCTACTGGGATGGATGGAGTTTCAAAGTCCTGGTCAGAGGAAAAAAGATAGCTGAAGGGAGAAGAGTTGAAAGGCAAAGTAAGGAAGATGTGGTGAGATAAAAGAAGTCCTGCTGTGTGCCACTTTGTGTCTTTTTGCCCCAGTTTCCATGGCTAGTGAGAGCAACATCTTCCTGGCATGCCTAGCCAAGCTGTGTGGCTTTTGATTCCCACTCTGAGGATGGCTCTCTCGGGTCAGCTTCTCCTGCCTCCTCTGCGTGTTCTCAAAGCCGTTGACAGGCACAGGTCTTCTGTGACACTGCTCACTACAACAGAGCGGCCTTATGCTGTCACTAACGTTTGTTTTGGAGGATCCTCAGCTCTTGCTGGTGCTATGAGCTTTGTAAAACTTGCTTTCCTGTCTTTGTAGCAAGGGATTTGCTGAAGTGGCAATCACACTGCCTGCAAAACACACAATTAAAATGCTCCTAACGGCTCCTAACAAGCCGTGGCTGTCAAGACATGAAAATGGCCTATTTTCTGGTATATTCACAGCCATCCAAAGTGAATGTCCATCTTTTGGATTTTCCAGTGGGCTGTGTGGATTACTTAAACCAGTGAGTGCAGTGTTTTGATCTCTGTCACCAGAGCTCTGGTGGTAACTAGGGAACAACTGACTGGTGCTGCTGCAGGCATGGGGAAGATGCTGGGGAACGTGATGGATTTCCCAGCAAAATCATCCAGAGAGGCAGCAGAAGTAAGGAAGGCCAGAAGGAAAGTGTGATGCTCTCAAGACTTGTCAAGGAATATTGCTGAGGAGAGCCAGGACCAAAACAGAGGTAGCAGAGCTGTTCAAGAGCATTACCTTTCATGTGGCTCGGAGCAGAGAGCTGAAATGAGGAGCTCTAGGTTTTGGCTGCCATAGGCAGTTGTCTAATCCCTCTGCTCCTGAGCTACTGGCACTTGGGGTCAGTAACACTTTGACACCTTTACAAAGCACTTTCCAATCCTTGGCTGTGATATGATGCAAGCGTAAAGGTAGGGGGGATAAATATTCAGCTGCCTATCTAATCTGTTTGATCTCCCCAGTCTAATCTCCATTATCTTCAAAAACAGGATATGGGAGCTTTTGATGCAGCCTGTGATCTGAAGCCACGCACAGAAAGCAGAAAAGTAGGGCAGCTGGCCATTTTCAAAGCAGAGCTACAGTCTGTTCCTCAACTGCGCTCTGATCGGGAAATAAGCTTTTCCCATCTACAAATGGACTTTCATCTTTTTTTTTTTTTTTTATTTTTCTTTCCTACCCCTCATAACAAACAGCTTTTTTTGTTAAAGTTGCAATGGCTGTTCAAAAGACTTCTGCATTAGAAGTCCTGGGATGGAGAGGCAGAATCTGGGGATTGCCTGCAAAAGCCGTGTTTGGTGCGGGCTTGAGAGGGTTTTTCTCTCTTGCACTGAAGTTTTTAAAATGCTTGTGGGGTAAAACATTTTGATCAATTATTATGATAATGACACAAGAGTGGAATTATGAGCGTAATTATAATTACCATTTTTATGCACAGTTAATTAATCATAAAATACTGCATTATAGAATTTTTCTGTTTAATGAAATCCATTATAGAGGCCCCTGAAGCCCGAAATTTAATGTTAAACAAATTAAACCTGTGTCTGGGGTTAGGGCTATTAGCACAAATGTGGCCTTGAATTAGTTGCCGAAACAGGACTCAGTGAGCCGTTAGCCAAAGTGGGGGTGGTGGAGCAGCCCTTCCTGAGCACAGAAACCTGCTCCAGGTTGCGCTGAGTTGGCTTTTGCCTACCCTGGTATTTACTTTGGGTAGCTCACGTGTCTGCCCTGGCATTTACTCTGAGTTTGTTAGCCTCTAGCCCAAATGACTGGAGGACGGTGTGTGCTTGGAGGGGAAAAGCTGGTTTCCTTGAGTTATTGCTAGAGAGGTTCCTGGAGGGTAAATCATCCCACGTCTTATAAGGGGTAACTTCTTATACACGGTCCAGCTTTTAGCTCTCCCATCGGGATGTAATGCAAAGAGAATGAGAGTATGGGGGCATGGTTAGCCAGCCTTACCCAAACACTTTTACAACTAGATATTGAACTTTATCACTGCCACGTATCAAAGACTTGCAAAGGAATCTCCTGGAGCACGCTGTCGGTGTGGTAAAGCCCAATGTTTTGAGTCACGCGGCTTTGAAAGAAGAAAAGTTAAGTTTTAGGATGGGAAGCCCAGCTGGGAATAAACTGCAACCAGCAGCAGTGTCATTACGCCACACTCACGTTCTCTCTGAAGAGCTGTACTGATTTGAGGCATGTTGCAGAACATACCTCTTACTACAGCACATCGAATGGACATCCTCTTTGTAACCTTGTCCCCTTGAGATAGGTCCTGGTGGATGGGAGACTCCCTGCAGCATCGTTCTCTCCTGTGTGCCTCTGAGTCTGAGAGATGAAAGTTGGTTTGGTGTGTCCCCCCTGCCCCTTCTCTATTTTATTTTTTTTTTGTGTGTGTGTCAGGGCACTAATCCCACATTGCCTCTATGTCAGCGTGGCCGTCTTGATCTGTTACAGGTCTCTGCTGGAGGAGAATTGGCATCCAGGTAGCTCCATTGCAGACATTGAGTCCAATGAACTAAGCAGCAGAAGGGCCAAAAAACAGAGTTTGATCAGGAAAATACTTCTTAGTTAGGAGGTAGACTGAGAGGAAGGTCATCTTCACTTGCCTTTAGGCACAGGCAAGATTGCGTGTGAATCTGGGCTAGTTATCTAGATGCCTTTACGCATAGACCCAGTTCGCTTGGCCTGTCCCGATCCCCCTTATAGGGCACAATGGGGCACATCTTCAATGAGCCTACTTCTTACTTCTGCAGCCAAAATGGTCCGGATGGTGGTGCGTTACGGAAGCTGTGCTCAGGTTTATAGGGTGGCTCAATGAAAACCTGCCTGCTGATACCCTTGGAAAGGACTTGGAAGAATGCAACAGCACTGCTACAGCTTTCTTACTGGTTGTCATGCCTTTTGCAGGGACAGTGACTGGCACCCATTGTTCCAGTCCCATTCATCCTGGTGCACTGTGAAAAGCTCTCAGAAGTGCGTACGTTCAGAGATGCTGTTTGGTTTTGTTTTTACCAGTGGCTGTGTAATGCAAAGAGCTCTTGGAGGTATTAAATTATCAATTTTCTCAGAGGTACCTAGAGTGATGATTGTTACGGTTGTTTTTATTGATGTCTGATCTGGAAACGGATTGCAGGTTTTGTTGTTTTTAATATAATGTGACGTGTCTCAGCATGCAGCCATAGTAATGTAATATAACAAGAAACAGGCCTATTCTGAAAGTACAGGCATTGGTTATTGCCCTTTGGCTGAAAAAAATGCGGCTGCTTTTTTCCTTTTTTTTCCTTTGCAGTTCTTAATCAGGGAAGCGAATTCAAACCTTCGCCAGATTCTGTGTTTGTAACTGCGTCGTTAATACAACATGTGATAGTACCGTAGTAACTTGCGTTGTGTGGGCATAACTAAACCCCAGGTTGTTCCTGTCTTGGGAGTCTGGTAGTGTTGGGTAATATGTTCAGAGTCACCTCAAGGGTTTCCTCTCAGCATCAGGAAATTCCATTTTTTTTCCCCTTAAGACTTTTTGGGCAGCAGAATTAAATTTATGGTGGCGGCAGAACAGATTGAGCCAGAAATGAGGGTGGTCCTTGGAAGGTTTGGGAACCAGGAAGGGTCAGTGATTCTATGGGTGACTGCAAGGCATCTCTGGGGGAGCAAATAGGGAGGCCAGGTCAGCAGCAAGGGAACGGCTGAAGGAAGAGACCTGGGAAGGATTAGAGGGGGTGGAAGAGACCTGGGAAAGTATCTGTGGAGCTTTGAAGGACCAGCAGCTGCTCTGCTTTGCCACTGTCCTCCCCTAAGAGAGGGGAAGTACAACTGTGGATACGACGCAATGTGATGCTCTGTTGTCTTTAAGCCAGCACATATAGTTACTGCTCCTGCACGGCTTTCTGTGAGCTGTAAAAGCAAATCAGAGTTGTACGTTAGAATCTGTCCTTTTCTAGTTCTATTGAATCCCCCCTTTTTTTTTTTTATTCTTTTGCATTGTATTGGAAACGGTACACCGAGGTGTTGGAAAGGAGAAGGG
>VXBH01006317.1:607151-628257 GCA_013400035.1 Rynchops niger
CCCCCTTTTTTTTTTTATTCTTTTGCATTGTATTGGAGACGGTACACCGAGGTGTTGGAAAGGAGAAGGGTAAATATTGAGCTTGTGCTGTTGAGCCCAGTGTGAAACCCCAATGTTTTCCAACCCATGACAAGAAGCTGCCCATGGAGAAGGATTGCTGGCACCTCCTCAGGGCACCTTGTCCGCAGCTGGGATGGGCTTAGCCTGGATCCTGTTTGCGTGGTGGGACCAGATGAGCACACAGAGAGCACTAAGGGAACTATGCACATAAAAAGACAGATATATTAGAGGACACAGGTGGTGCATGCCTGAGGCTGGCTTTGCAAGATCCTAGCAGATCCCCAATTTGTTAAAATCCAGTTTTATTGGTGACCAGGATGTGCAGATGGGAGCGAATGCACCCTTCACTTGCTGTGATGTTCTGGGAAAGACGTCTTTAATGTAGCCCTTGATGGCGATGCTGGAGGAAATCAAGTCCTGTCTATACATGCCTATATTGTTGCATTAGAGTCCTTGCCTTTTAAAAGTGAATAATGCAATACTGTCAAAAACCAAAAGATGACTTAGTTACAAGGAGTCCTGCTCTCTGGGGTTAGGGTGTCCGTAGCCTATTTGGGGAGCAGAGACCACCAGAGTAAATGCAGCAGCTGCTGCTGTTAGCCACATTTTGTGGAGTACCCTGCTCGTGAGGATGGTCCCTCGTAGGGCTGAACCCCAGCCCGCTCCATGCTGCTGTTTCTCTCCTGGGTAGCAGAAGTGGAGGCTGTGAAGAGGATCCTCCTTCAAAAATACTTATAACAAGCCTACTCCTTTTTGATAAAAAAAGCCTTTGGTTTCATATTCTGTGTTTTTATTTTTAGCAGCTCCAATGTGAAATCTGTCTCACTTAAACAGACCCTGCTCTCTGTTTTCACGGGTGCTTCTGGCATGAAGTCAATAAGCTGCTTATAACAGAAATCTCTGGAGAACTTTGCAGAACTTTGTTAGGTTGACAACAGGTGGAAAAAAATGCATTGTATGTTATATATAAACCACAAGTGATTCGAGGCATGTATTCATGTGGTAAACAAACTCATGGCTATTCTCAGCTGAGTACTTAAACCTGCAAACGGGAAGGGGCATGGAGTCCTCTGGTTCATCCTCCCATGCCACGGCGCGGTCAGCTGGGTTCAGATCACTCCCACGAGGTGCTGGGAGGTTGTTAAGAGCAGGCTTAGAGAATCGTCATTTAAATACTCCCTTCAGTACAGTACTGGAATACAGTATGGTGCAAATTAAACTAAACCTCCCGGTGACCCCGATTCAGCCTGAATAACTAGAAGAGAAAGACAACACTAGGACTTCCAACTCATTCTTCAAAGGAGACCTATAAAACCTTCTAAAGGCAGCTAGAGAGGTAAAAATTTATAGCCCTGAATATGAAAAAAAAAGTCCTAAATTCAAGTGAGACATTGGCTTCAAGACAGTGTTTTTTTTTTTTTTTTCCCCGCTGCGTGCTTTTTGCTGCCCCTCACCTACACTAATGTCTTGCTTTTCTTTCTGTAACGCAAAAAGAATAATCACCGTTTGTGTGCCCTACGGGTGCATTTTCCCCTCAGATTGTCTAATTGGTTCATATAATTAATTTGAACCTGGAGCAATTGTTCCTAATCCGTACTTAGCTTGAGGTTTTCAGCTTGTGCGTCACCCTTGAAAAGAAGCTCCTGTACCTGGGAGTCTGCTCGTTTATACTTTCAGCTGCATCCAGTTGATTAAATACAAGATACTACCCCTTTCTGAAAGCCTTGTCTGCCCAATAAATCTTTGGAGGTATAAAGCTGATATTCTGCACATCCCAATGCATGTTGGGCGAGGAGAGGGGATTTTGAGGCTGTAACATCGTTTGGGTTAGAAACCGGTGATGGGGTTTGATGGACCTACGATGACAACATGCAGAGGCTAATGGAAACAAACAGTGCTGGCAGTTTACATTTTTCTCTTAGAGGGGACTACAATGATTTTCCTGATATTACTGTGCTGGCATATGAAGCAAAAAGGCCTATTATCGCTCATGCTGCAAGTGCTGAGAGAAACTTTAGGGACTCTGATCATCTCTTATTCAGGAGCAGAGGTATTTCTTGCTTTGGAAAATCTCATTGAAAAATCAGTTTCTGAGATCTCTCAGCTTTTCCTGCCAGAGGCGTTCTGCCGGTCTGAGGGAAAAGAATAGTTCTGATAAATAAATCCTGCAGCAAGGAGTTGAATGTGAGGAATGTCGGGGGTGTGTGTGTGGGGAAGACTAGTATTTGGGGAAAACGAGAAAAGTGCTATATAGCATAGAGAGTGGTAGGAAGTAAAGCACGTTGAGGGATTCTCTTTATGGGGAGAAAGATTAAGGCTCTTGTTTCAGGCAATAGGCTGCTCCCGGCCTCCAGGTGGGGAGGGAGCTCCTTTGTCAACATGCTTGTACAAGCCTTTTGGGTGGAGATGGGTTTACTTTTGGGGGCAGTGTGGAGCAGATCCCCTTGTGCAGCACCTCTGAATGACCCTCGTGCATGATGTTGAGCATAAATGGGTGCCTGCTGCTGGAAGGTTTGCCTCTGTTGGAGGCAAAAAGTTGAGTTTCGCTCCGCTCATAGCGCTCTGTGCCAGTTCTTAGGTGTTTAGTGGGAACCAGCGCGGTTTGCTGGAGGGAGAGAGCTGTTCAGGGTCCATAGGTACATGCAGGGGGACCTTCTGGTGACATAAATACTTCCACATTGACTTGCATTGTGGCCCTCCTGCCTGCTGTGCAGCACGTCAGCAAGGTCTTGACCCTGGTAAATAGGGGAAGCCAAGCTGGGGTTCACAGATGTTGAAGGCCAGTTCATAGCTGGACTTTTTTTTTTGTTTTTTGGCACCTGTTGTTGAGGAGAGCTTTGGGTCCTTCTCGTGATGGCCAGCTGTGACCCCATCCTTAGGCTGGGCAGCCCACGGGGCCCTGTGTGGGTGCTCAGGAGAGGAAAGTGTAGACATGTTTTTAAGATGATCTAAATACCCTCCCTCCCTTTTTTTTTAACCATAATTCCCTTCCAAACAGAAAAACGCTTTGAACATCCTTATTCTTCACCAAAACTGTCAGCAGACGTTTAACCTTCCCAAAATCTATTTTAGCACTGAAGGTGAATAATTTCAGCATGTAACATCTTTGCTTTCGGAAGGAAACTTAGCTCCTGAGAAGGGAAACCGAACTTGCAATTGTCTTTTGTGCCTACAGCGAGCGTGAATCCCAGTACTTTATCATACTCGCAGTATTGGTAACTTGGCAACTTTTAAATCATGAAAGATTTATACAAGTGCTGCAGAGCTGGAAATGTTTTATGACATGTTCATTCACACTAAATCAGACTCTGCCTTTTCAGAGTTTTCTTTCTAGACAGTTATGCAAATGCAAAAAGACAGGAATGAACTTAAAATGATTTTCAGCATTGGAAGATTAGCAGAAAGTGACAGACTGCCACGAAACTCTCTGCTGCCTCTGCTCCTGCAGGCTTCCAGCCCTGGTAGGGATGGGATGGGCAGCAGTGAGAAGAGGAAGAAACAGATTAAAGGGTCTTAGTTTTATCTTCATTACGGGAACGCTTCTGTTCTTGGATGGCATAATGGGTCTGTTTTGCAAGGTGCTTGTTATGAAACTATAATTAAAAACAATTATACAGAGATCTAGTGTAGGGCTTGACTGTTCCTAGTGTGCAGCTCCTCTCCTCACCCTTAATTGAAAACGAGCTAGGAAACTTTTCCTTTTGGTCTTGTCCAAGGACTGGACCCTGCAAAGCTTCTAAAAAGATAATTATCTCTTGCCTTATGTGGCTGAGCTCATTTTGCTTCTCTAGTTATGGAGGGATGAACTAGCTTCTACCATGCCAAGGGCACAGGCAGGATTATCCTGTCCTGTTGCTCCCTCACCCCCAGTCCCCCAAATCGGAAGTGCAGTGTTTAATAGCTCTCATTAAAAAAAAAAAAAAAAGACAGTGCCTGTTGGCTCCTCCATGCAGCACTGAAAAGCTCAGATCTCTTCATGCTGATGTTTCACCCACCTCCTTGAAAGACTGGTGTTACCCACGATATTTCCTATGTGCTTTTAACTGGCACGCAACTGCAGTTCTTCATGGATTATGAATTGTCTTAAAGTAAAAGAGAAATTAATGGAAATGGGCTCCTGGGTTGCAGCCCTGCACCCTGCTAAGGTAGGCTACTCATCATATGGTCCGCTAGAATATCTGATGTAATTTGCAATGAAATAATCTCTCCAGAGGACTGGAGTTGGTAGGGTCTGGTCTCTGTCACCAGCCTGCCTGTCCCTGACACAGGTGACGTGCTGGGGACAGTGGTATTTTGTACTTGCAACCTTCACTTTGAGTACTTTGTATGATCATATGTTCTCTGAAAGCCAAAGAAGCTGAAGAAATCCACAAGATCCCCATGGAATAATTAGATTTTTGCGTTCAATTCCTGGTGAAATTTTCGTATGGGAGCTACTCAGGCTCTCTGAGTCACTATTTTGCTTTGAAAACAGTGAGATTTAAAATAAAAAAATAAATAAAGAAATCACCAAATAGGTGTCAAAACCTTCCTATTTTCTTCAGAGTACGCTTGGATTGTTTTTACAAGGTGCTCTGGGCAATGGTGGGTCTGCCTGTTGGCCCAGCTCAACAGTCATCCTCTCTGTATCGGGTGATACCTGGATCTGTGACTGAGAAAAACCTTAAAAGCACAAGTATTGCCTTGGCTCTGACAGCCCTCCCCGTACCTGGCACCGAGCATGGGGATTGTCGTTCTTGAAACGTTTTCCTTACTTTCAGGACACTTTCCCAGTTTCCTTTCCACCTCTCAAATACCTCCAAGTTTACAAAATCTCTTTCTCCTTCTGTGTTTTCAGAGTTGTGTTGCTGATCATGAGGTCATGAATTGTGATTCTCCAGAGCATGTTAGATAGCTTAATGCTGGTGTTTCACTTACCTACTGCTGTACTCCGGGCTTGTCTCCCTCTTCCTGTCAAGTCCTTGCCTGTCTGGTGTTGTCTCATGGTTGTCCATCTCTTGGCTCAAGCTCACTAAGTGTGACACCAGCTCTTTGTCCACCTCTCCAAGCCACCTCTGTCATCTCCCTCATTAGTCCCTGGACTGCCTCCCCCTGTGCTGTGCTATGGGCAAAATGAACCCAGAAAATACACCTCAGGTGAGGGATGTTTTCTGTTGCAGAAAAGCCCTTTTAGTAACGCAGAAGGTGTCACACTGACTATGTTTTTATGTCCGTTTTTGCAGCTGTTATTATACCTTAGGTCTAGAACAGATCCTTACAATTGCTCATAATTGCCAGTCTTTGGCACTTTACAAATCCTCTTCCTCAAAATATGCAGCTGGGGAAAAATAACCCTGCCCAGTAAGTGACTCTCACACGGGGAAAATAATGAGAAATGTGGAGTGCGGGAGCAACAGGCTTTCTGGACAGTTGCAAACAGCAATTGTGTTTAAAAGCACCATAATCCGATCGCAGAGCATTCAGCGACAGAAAGGGAAATGCTGTGTTTAATGAATTAAATCGTTCGCTGAAGATAATGACTCATTTCTGACTTGGTAGGTCCTTACTGGCTGGCTGTGAGGCTGGTAGCCCTTTATCAGCAGAGAGTATGAGCGGCTCCTGCATCTGCTTTCTCTGAGCCTCGCTGCTTTTGCCCTGTGCCTCCTACGCTTGATTTGTCTGTCCCATGCAGCCATCTGGATGCTAACTCTACCGCAGAATAAGTGCTGTGCGTGTGTTAACAACAAAAAACACGTGTGGAGTTACAGAATCACTGACAGGCAGAGGCTGGAAGGGACCTCTGGAGGGCATCTGGTCCAACGCTCCTGCTCAAGTAAGGCCATCTAGAACCAGTTGCCCAGGACTGTGTCTAGATGGCTCTTGAATATCTGCAAGGATGGAGACTCCACCACCTCCCCAGGCAACTTGTGCCAGTGCTCAGTCACCCTTGCAGTGAAAAAGTGTTTCCTGGTGTTCAGAGGGAACTGAAAGGTTTTCGGATAGTTTAGAGAGAGCAGGCTCTTCATTTTACATTGAATCTCTCCTTCCAGCTCAGGCTGGTTTCAAACATTTCTAGTATTGCTATAACCTTTTCGTATTTCCCTTGTGTTAACATACATTTAAGGTGTGAAAAGGGGCAGACGAAGTCTCCTTTGGATGGCTCATCCTTGGCGTGTGCTCTCTGGAGCTGATGTCTTTGCAGGACTTGTCTGACTTCGGATGCAAGCACGTGAAACGCCAGACTTGGAGGGGTTTTGTGGTGTGTAGGACAGGCAGTGCCACAAATTGCGTTGTCCGATATGCCAGAAGAGGAGCTGGGGTCACTCTGTGATGGAAGATGTGGGTGAACTTCTATATGGGCTCTGCTGATGGCTCTGATGGTTGCTCTACCTGCTGTGCCATATTTTCCACCCTAAAAGGCTGGCTTTGGTGCTATGGAGAGCTGCATGATTGCTTGGACTGTGCCTACAGCACTTAGGAGTCCTTTCCACATCGGCGGTGATTAAACCACTCTTCCCAGGAGCTGGTGAGGTGGAAAATGCTGTGATTACCAAGCTGATATCCTGGGATTGCTATTGACAATCAAATTGGGCGATATTCCTCTGGCTGATTAGACCAGATGTGCAGGACACTTTTAATAAACTGCAAAACAATTGAGATGATTTGATAGCAAACCTGAAGAGAATGAATTAAAAATTTAAGACTCGGGAAAATACAGTCTTTGAAAGTCATGTATTCTGGAAGGCAAGCTAACGCTCCCGCTCAGCCGCTGCACTGCCCTTGTGCTCCACAAGAAACCTGGCAGACCCAATTGGCCCCGTTCCTCGTGCTCCAGTTGAACTATAAAACCGAATCTAGCGCTCAGACTCTGTGTCCACCTCCTTGATTTGTCGAGTGAATGGAATGCTGGTGCCGAGGGGATGAGGGGTGTGAAGGGTTGGGCTGATGCAGGGGTGGTCTGGGCATCACAGAAGATGCACTGAGGTGCTCGGCGTGGTCAGGTAGATGGAGAAACCTGCTTAATTAATACACTATATGCTATTCAATGCCATCATTGCGTCTACTGCAAAATAAATCTGTCAGGTTAGAATAGGGTAAACTGTAGGAATGTTTGGGAAAAGGTGCTTGTGCTGTGGTGAAGGGCTTTGCTTTTTTGCTCCAAACTGGGCCCGCTCCATTTTGTCTGTCTTCTATAGGCTTGCTCCAGACCATTTTCATCGATGTCGTATATGCGTTTGACCATTACTACTACTTTTATTTTTAAAAGGGAAACAGCCAAGCAGAGCAGGCGTTCTAATAAACGCTGACACAAAGCCAAGTGTTGGACTGTCCAAATCAGTCAGACCAGAGCAATACATTAAAGAAATTAAATTTCATGAAAGCTCGTTACAAGGGACAATTAGCGGGGAGCAGGATCCTTATCAAATGGCAACTACGTCTTCAAAAATACAAGGGAGCGCTGACATTGGGGTGATTAGACCAGAGGCTATGGGTCAGGCACTGTGTAATTAATTTATTCCAGAGCTTGCATTTAGAAATCAGATGGCAGTATGTTAGAAACCCTGTAATTATAAAAGTATGGCTTACGAGACCATTTGCAGGAAATGGCTACTTTTATGTGATATCCCATCTCTGGTCACGTTGAGCCACCCAGTCTGGCGCAAGACGCTTCCCTCTGCTTGGATATCTTGGGATCCTATTGGGATTGTGTGTTTACGACACCGCCATGCAGTCCCGTTAGAGGCGCTTTGACTTTGATGGGCTTGAACAGAGCTGTGTAACAGAAATACTTGTTTAGCACCAGTGGACGGTCAGGCTTTTGCTGTGTGAATCCCTTTAGAGGTCTGGGGAGCAGCAGGAGGCTGTTGTTGAGCTCAAGTATCTGTACATGAGGCCTGTGTTTCCTTCCCACGCTTAAGAAGACATAAAGAACCACATACTTTGTCTCCGTTTCAGAATATAAAGATGGGTGGCAGGCTGCAAGTTTCTCCTGGTGCATTGTGTTAATCACGCAAGAAGAGATGCCTGCAGCTCATGAGAGGAGGTGAAACAGGTTATGAGGTTCTTTTTGGAACAGTCGTTCCTAGGGCTTTTGGTTGCTTTGTTCAGAAAGTTTACTTTTTTTCAGTCTGAATGCCACTTTCCACTCTTGCTTTCTAAGCAAGGGGTTTGGTAGTGATAGCTTTCTTGGACTATACAGCATGGGTGGCAAACGCATTGGCTGCCCATTGCTGTGTCTTACTGTTTCCCTTTGCAGACTGACTTTGTAATATATAAAATAAAAGCAGTAGATCAGACACACCTGATTAGAAAAAAAATGAATTTTTCCCAGTGTCCTGTTTCTAGCAGCGATCAAAAGCAGGTAAGAGTGGGAATAAGAGAATAAGGCAAGATGTGTCCTCAAAAGACTATCCCAGACTTCGGGAATTTGGTTCTTGGGCATTTCTTGACCTGAGACTGGTGTCTTGGTGTTTAATAACTATCGAAGTCATCTTTTTATGACTTTTTTTTTTCATCTTGCCTGGAGGGAGTGAAGGGTTGGCATAGTTGTGGCTCTCCAAGGGACAGCTGGTGGCCCTGAGAATACGTGCAGCACTGTGCACAAACCCCCCTGGCTCAGGAGGGGCTGCTACTTCTGAAACTATCCAAAAACCATCTCCTAGGAAGGCAAAGGACCCCCCCACAACCCAGTGATCCATTTGTAGTGGTCTGAGGGTCCTACCGGGCTTGTTCTGTAGGCCCAGCACGATGCTGTACTTGTACTCCTTGAGACGCTCACTGAAGATTACAAGGATCTGAAAGACACTGTTAGAGGTTTATGGGTTGGTTTAACAGCCCAAGTCTTTTTCTGTGATATTTCTCATGCACTGGTTGCAGCTGGAGAAAATCAGCCATAAAGACAACTTGATTTTAGCTTATGATTAGTTTGATTTTTAGAAGTTATCTCTGTTCAGTTGCTCTTCTGGGAATTTCTGTGTTAAAACACAAATCGTTTCTTAAGAGTCTGAAATTAAGAGGCTTTTCAGGTGTGTTTTGGTCGAGGTGCTCACACGCACTCTCTCACTCATTAGATTTTGCAGCAAATTCTGATTTTTTTTTTTTTTTTTTTTTTTTTTTTCTTCCCTTTTCTCTCCACGTGGCAAGGCTTAGCTGACACAATACAGCTCAGGAAGGGACAACACGAATGAACCAAATTATAAGGTGAAATATCTCGAAGTGCTGCAGGACAGTGTTGCTTTGGGGAGCATTCCCTCACATTGGGGAAGAGGAGGAGAGGTATCCCTGCAGGGCTCTGGTGAGGGAGAGGTGCTTTCCCTACTGGTCCTGAGCACCCACGCACCAGGCAGGTCATATCCTCCATCCAAAGTGAGCAGGGATAAAAAGTTTCCAACCCTGCACGTGCCTGTACAACACACAGAAGTTATTTTAGAAATGTTTTATAGTGGCTTTAAAGAACTGCCTTGGTTCCTTACCTTGCACATTGCTGCCTGTTAAAGCCAGTTGCCTTAATTACCACAAGTCCAACTCTGTAGGATTGAGAGGATATTAAAACTAATAAATGTAAAACATCCCTCTATGTCTTTATGTATCTGTAGAGCTGGGCCTATGGGCAAGTCAGTTAACCTCTCTGCCTCATTTTCCTCATCCATAAAATGAGACTATTAACTACTTACATCACAAAAATATTCAGGTAATTAATGTGCTTTGAAGGTGAGAAGTGGGCTATGAATAGTGATCACAGTGAAATAGAAGGGGGGGCAGGGGGAAGCGTCCTCAAACAAAAAATTTGTTTATGATAGCTCTTTTAATGGAAGTGCTGGCGTGAGTTCTGCATTCATTGGGTTATGGGAATTCAGGATTGGAGAAAAAGTTTCTAAAGGAGTAATTTAGTTTGGATTTACCTTGATTTACTCCCCGTGTTTTATGCTTCCAAGTTTTTAGGAGTCTTTACAACAGTCCCAAAACAGTTGGCCATTCCTGTATAGCGATCTTTGTGTGATGGTGTCTAGGATAAACGTCACAGGTTTTGAGTAGTCTAAGTATATGTTGATTTTGAGTATTGAGCAATATAAGGTCACTGGACATGCAGGGAACTGATGAAAGGGCAAAATTTGAGAAGTGGCTGTCCTGCCCATAGGTTTCATGCTTGTGCCATTTCCAGTTCACCACGGGAGTTACAGGTGGAGCGCAAGTCTTCAGAGAATGTAATTCTTCTGTCTGTCTTTCTGAATTTGACTCCTAAAAATACAGGCCCAATTAGGTTAACAGCACTGAACAAATGTCTCTAAAAGAAAGAAAAAAGGGTGACTCATGCTATTTATTCTCCTACAGCGTAAGCTTTATATCCCTCTATCTGCTAGCGACGTCAAAAATATGAATCATTTCTGCATTAGCAAAAGCCAAACTTGGGCACTGCCAGCGCTACGCTTACAGTCGTGTCAAAATGAATCACTGTCACACAGTTGTCTTTGTCATCCCGTAAAAATTATGCACCCGAATTCTAGGCACTCCCCCGTATTTGACATGAATATTCATTCATGATTACAAAGCAGTTGCCCAGTAGGAAAAAAATGAAAATAATAGCGTTACCGTTGGTGTGTTGTGACTGTAGCTACCCTGTTATGGCTCTGTGGTTGGTGTTAGGCAGCAGAGCTCAGGGTGAAAGCATGTCAAAATGCTGCCGAGGCAGTTAGATAGTGTGCAAGCACAACGGCGCTCTTAGCAGGCCTTTGTACTTTTATGCCACTTTTTTTTTTTGTCTTTCTTTTTTGGAAAAAAAAAAAAAAAACACAATCTTGGAGCTTTACAGGCCTTGAAAAGGCTCTCTGTATTCCTGCTGAGGCAGTACAACGCCCTTGTTTGGCTGGATTCACCGCGGCACAAAGCAAGGTTGTGATTTCCAGAAGTGCTGAGCCTCCACAAGTCTCTGGGACCCCGAGTGGGCTTTCAGACAGTTGGGTCCGAATGACTTGTTTAGGGCATACCCTGAATTTCTGTCAGAGCTGGAAATAGAAACCCAGGAGTCCTGACCTCTGTTCTTGATGTTAAACCCATAGCCGCATTTCTTCTCGCTACATGGAGTCAAATGACCATCAGCTGAAGAAAACCGAAGCATCAGCAAAGTCTGTTCATAACTGGGATGGTTTGCTGGAGACGACCATTAAAAAAGAGCTTTGAAGAGCAAAGGCGGCAGCCTTGACCTTGCCATGTGCTGCTGGTGTGGACTGCGAGGTGTGTGGCAAACACCCTGGGGATGTGGCGAGCGCAGACCCAGGGCTTCCTGGGTGATGCTCCATCTCTTTTTGGGGAGAGAATGGCAAAGAAACCTCTCTCTGAGCAGCAAGTCGGCATGCAGGCTGGTGTTTCAGCGCTGCTCCTTATGAAGATGTCAGCCCGTCCACACTGTAAATTGGCACATTATATGCTTCATTAGGATACAATATCCGGATGGGGAACTGTACTGACAACAATATGGTCCGAGCATCTGTGCCACAGCTAGAAAATGGCTGATGGTGGGCATGTACCACTTACGTCTGCAGCTAATTCTGATCAAGGACTGGAAATAACTATGTAAACGGCACTAGCTTTATATTGGGAAAGGCATAGCTGTTTACGGTGTGTATTGCCCATGGATGTATCATTTTTCTCTATGGGGTGATGCTGTGTGGAGGTTCCAGGTGGCAGTGGGAAATGTTGGATACATCTGATCTGGGATGCATGGAGGGGAGAATTTGGACAGGACCTACACTGAGGACAGTCTCACCTCCAACCTGAATTTCCTTGCACTGCTTGTGAACGGTAAGCAGGGGTTTGCATATCGGACACTGGAAAGACTTCCCTCCATGGTCCATAAAGTCCAGGGTGCTGCCTATGCCAACAGCAAAGCTGGACCTGAAGCTCCTGTAGATGTTCCTGAGCTAGCTCTGCTTGGCTTGGGCAGGTCCCATGAGCAGTGAATGTGGAGCTCGGTTTCTCCTATGAGTTCTGGGCCAAGTGTGAAGCTAGGTCCGGTCTTCACAAGTGATGTATTGGCGGCAGTTGGGATATAACTGTGGTCACGCTGAGCACTATTTGCTTATGTGGGATCACTGTCTTGGTGCAAATTGGTGAGAGTTTTTCCACGTGCTGGAAGAGAAAGCTGACTTTTGTTGTTTAAAACTGAAATATCATCCTGTTTTCTCTTTTCCAAGTGCTCCCTGTGAAGAAACAGGGTAAGGAAGAAATGCCCGTGCCATCAGCTAGTACAAAACCCTGATAATCTTTTGATTGGCTTTGGCAGTCCGTGCTGAGATGATTGCTTGCGCGCCTGTTCCTTCATTTCAGCCCTTAGGTGTAAAAGAATCTGAGCCACGCAGTTGCAGGGTAGTTTGCCTGGGGTTTTGGGAGTCCCACAGCTTAATATCAAGGGGACTGCTGTTACGCAGCTTGGAGGGGTTAATGCTGTCAGCAAGGGGACAACATTGATTTTGCACCTTCTCCAAGGGAAGGAGAACCAACAGCCCATGATTTTTGAGCCCCTGGAAGACAGGGTGAGAACTGTTGAGCTGCAGAGTCCCTCGCACAAATATCAAAACGGCCAAGAATGGTTATCAGTCCTGGAAACTCTTATTTAACAGGGCTTTTGAATTGCAGGAAAGCAACGCAAAACCCTGGACCCTTTATATCATTAAGTGATAAGCTAGTTTCTTGGCAATGCCACATGTCCAAAAAGGAATAAATTAAATAGTGTGATAACGGATAACACTCAGCATCTGAAATCGATTTAGTAAAGCATTACTAAAAGAAAAATAAATGAAAGGTGTAAATTAAATCTCCATAATGATGAGGGATTTGCATGATATCAAATGCTAAGATACCCTATTAGCTGATAAATAACCCTTGTGCTGGTTATCTCCGGGAGCCGTGTTTGCATTTTATGATGATTATTTCTTGTCTTGGGGCATTTACTAAGGAAAAAGCCCAGAAAGTTAACAATAAATTTTCATAATTAAACTTCAAGATGAATTGAGACTTTGTAGACGTAAATCTTTCCATTTGTGCCAAGCTGTAAGATTTTGTTAGCGCAATATCAATTAATTTACGGAAATATTGCCAATTATGGACATTTTCATATAAATGAAACAAACAGTACTGACAATAATGGAACAGGTAGCATATTTTGATATTGCATGGATGTGACTATGTTATTAATGAAGACAGCTTCAGTTAAAGAAAATGCCAGAGCAGTTTTTAATGTGACGAAAGCTCCCATGAAATACAAATGAAAGCTGAGGAATTAATATGACCATCATGATCCTGCTCCCCCCCGAAAAGCATGCTAGATCTGGATCCCCTATGTTTAGGCACTCTTAGATATGGGCGGGGGGAGGGGGGGGGTGCGGAAGAAAAGCCCTAATCCCAGGCCTTATACCGGTTTGCTGCGTGATCTCATGTGGGTTACGTGACCTGTCTGGGTTGCTTTACCCTGTCTCTAGATTAGGCTTTGATAAAGACACAATGGCAAATGAGATGACTATAATTGCAGGTCTCTCGAGAAGTCATCATCAGACCATTGAGGAGGAGGTGTGGGAGGATATTTCAGGCCCCCTTCCTCCTACCCCCGAATTATTTACCCACTGCAGGAGGTGAGGATGGATGTATTGACACAGACCCATGTTATCACCCTCCCCATAAATACCAAAGTCACCCTTCTGCATTGTTTAGAAGTTGATTTGTAACCTCCACATCACCCCAGCCCCCTAATTCACTCAGAGATTACTTTTACAACCCAACATGTTCTACGATTCTATAATTGCTCCTCATATAGCACAGAAGTTGTTGGGGACATCAGTGTCCTCCTAAGCAGCAAACTGGAAAAAAAAACCCCAGGTACGCTACTGGAAAAGGCGTTGGGTTTCTGGCAACAGAAGGGAGGTTCAAATATTCACTAGAAAATAATGTATCTATTTATCTCCTGCACACCTCAATCAAGGTAATTTGTCAGACTTGCCCTGGCACAGGACCATGCCTGTGATAGATTTGACGAGTTGGTTTGGTTGTGATGAAGTTGAGGAAGTCAACTGGGATAACCAGGTTGATGCTGTAAGACTTGGCCTTAATGATGAATGTGATGAACCATTCAAAACAGAGAGGATACAAATTCAGGGGATTTGTATCGATCAGAAAAGATCAGAATGGAAAGGATGCATTGGAGGCTTCATTTTTTTTTTTTTTTCTTTTTTTCCCTACGCAAAAAGAAGCAGCTGGCTATAAATAAATTCTGCAGTTTAAAGAAATAAAAGGGAGTAAAATCTTTTGATTAACTTTAAATCCTGACAAACAGGGGATTGGTCACAGCATTGACAAGCCAAGAAAGGCAAACTGTTTTTTTCTGTCTGTGGCTTGGTGTTTTGGGGGAAATGGGATTCCGGGGGAGGGAAGGTTGCCGTTGCTGTGGGGGAGTGAAAACTGAATGGCTGCTCCTCAGCCTGGCTTGTGGGGTCCCCATGGGCTTGAGCCCCCTCTGAGCTGTAGGATCCAGATGTGTTTCCTGCTCATGGGCTTTCCTTCTGTTCCTGGAGCCTGTTCTGTGTCACCCGGCGCTCTGCCGCTGGTCCTTGGAGTACTCATTAAAGTGTATCATTATTTCAGTATACCTAGGTAGCTCTTGGTGGCAAGTAGGAGCTGAGTGAACCACTTACATAGTATTTAGCTTTTTTTCCTGGTTTTGTTACTGTTCCCTGGCTAACGTGTTGGTGTAGCAAAGGGAGCTTCCTTTGGACTGGTGCAGTAAAGGAGTGCAGCATCCTGTAGCGGGCAGGTTTGGTGCGTCCCTGCTGCTCCACGTGGACCTGGGGACCGGTCTCCTTTAGCGCTTTCACTCAGCGGGAGGAACTTGTCCCAGACCGTAGGATGTGTCTGGCTGGACCGTGGGCTGCAGACTTCCCTGCCTCAGTGGCAGAAAATAAGTGGTTTTGGGTTACGATTTACCTGATCCGTTTTGGATGTCTGCTCCAGGTGGAGATGGACCATGTGGTGGAAGGGACTCGTTCCTCCCACGCTGCTGGAGTCTCGCTGCCCAGCTCAGCCCATGTGGTAGCTGTCTCCATCTGGCTGAAAGGATCCCACAGAGACTCTCGCTCCTTCTGAAAACAAGCTGCGTTGGGATTTTAGATGCATTGGGAATTTTTAGCATTGTTTGTGTGTGGCCTAGTGGGGAGGTCCTGCTTAACAACAGATTGCAACATATGGTTTTATTAAAAAATAAAGCCTGTTTATATCTTAAAGTGAAGGCAATAAATTTCTGGTTGTTGGATTGAGTTTATGTAAATACAAAGGAGACTTCAGGTGATACAATAAAAGCGATACCATAATTAAACATACCTATAGGGAAGTCCCGTTCCTACAGGGTTTAAGTAGGGTGTCAGTACTCGGGGAGTGATAAAATCCCAATATTCAGTGGTGGTTTAGGGAGCACTTGATTTTTGGGTGCCTGAAACACTTCAGGTTTCTCTTTTGGGACTGCTCAATTGTAGGGTAAGGCATGTGCTTTGTGTTGCTGAAATTAAGGCTCAGGATGGCCAAGAAAAGGAAACCCCCAAAGAGAAACATCTGAAAGTGCTCGGCACACAGCCGCACAGGGATGGTGTAATCCTTCCCTGGTGCCCCGCACTGGTCTGGTGCGGTGAGGGCACGATGGTCCCTTCGTTAACAGAGAGCCCAGGGTGTCACAGGCTTTCTGCACAGCTTTTAACACGGAACAATAAACCCACAAACCGAACCAAAAAAAAGAAAAAGGAGAAAAAAATAAAACAAAATTTAAAAAAAGCTTCTTTCAGCTCTGTGGCATCTTCCTGGGATGGGGACTGTGCGGCAGAGGAGCAAGTGACGGTTTTATAACAGATTGTCGGAGAGTTTGTGTGTCTGGAGGTAGAGAGGGAGATGGGTTGGAGAAGAGAAATGTGGAGATGACAGCTGGTTAGGGCTTTTGAAAGAGGATCTCAAAATATGCCCAGTGTCCTTAGGAGGAGGCACGTAGCCATAAACGCAAAGCGAGTGGCTGGCTTAATCCCTGCAGTGATTCAGCTTGGCGAAACTCAGCCAAAAAAAAGGGAAAAAACCAAAAGGCATTGCAAAGAACTCAGAGAAAGTCTAGTAAAATTTGGAATGGAAAGAAGATAGTAACACAGTAAATCCTGCAGTGCACAAAACAATTAAATGCCATTTATGGCAATGTAAAAATAGGGTTTCATTTAGCAAAGACCAGCTGTAGAATATCCTGTAAAGCTAAAGGTAGTTCTGCTGCTTGGGGTTGCTTTACAATCATCTTCTTCATTCTTGTCTGAGTGTTTTAATTAACCTTTTGTGCCCTGATCCCACATCCACTCTTCATCCGTAGCCGTGCTTGTATGGAGCTATGATTCTGATTAGCAGCGCAAAGCAGGACTGGAAGGGAGAGGCTGCTAATTAGTCTTTGTCTCCACACAAGTGAACTCCTTTGCTAGCTATCCCTTGTTTGCTGTAACATTACATTCTTTCTTTTTAATTTAAGGAATGAAGATAAGACCTTTCCCTGCGAATTTGTAAAGGCTCATTTACAGAAAGCTTTAGTAAAATAACACATGATCTATGGAATAAAAATAATGATTTAATTCCCATGAGCGGCGTGACAAGACAGTACAATGTGGATGCTTTGCTACCATGTATTTTAAATTACTCCCTTACGACATCGTGGTACTCTTACTGCGCAGTTTGTTATTTTAAGTTGCAGATGCTGTGTGCTCAGCAGTAGCCCTGGGAGAGCACACGTGGCTGCAGACCCAGAGCGTGGCCCAGGTGTGCTGGCACATACACTGCGAGGGAGGCAAGACCTTGCTCTGACTCTCGGATGCCACGGACTGCGAATTCAAAGGGAATAAACTCCTGGCTAAGCGGTTTGCAGTGTCAGATCTTACAAAGTAAAAGTGAAGGTACGAATGGAGCGATGAGGCTGGACGTGCTTAACAGTGACAAATAATGAGGCTTTTTTTTCTTGCTAGTGTACCTTGTTTCCTCCTAGTTCAAGGTGACATCACTGTGTAACTCAGGAAGAGCAGGTAAACAAATCCTCTGGGCTTTTAACAGATAGGTTTTGAATCATTTGTCATCTGGCCTTGTGGCCCAGGGCTTCTTTTATTTTTCGCCTCGTGCTTCTTTTTAGTCAGATCCCTGGTACCTTGGAAATCTGTCCCCTGGATCCTTACATCGGCTTCTTTATGTGAAAGGCGGCTCTGTGGTCTGCTATCCTTGAAAAGCGAAATGGTCTTGGAAAACAAAATTCCCACACTCACCTGCTTTAACTGCATCCTCATTAAGATTACCCAGAAGAGCCTTGGCTTTGTAGCCACCTACCCAATTTATTTGGACCAACGTTCAGTTTTGGTTGCAAATTGCTTCTCCTAATCACCAGGCAATCATGGCCCACTTCCCAGTATTCTGGAGAACATAATTACTGCTTTACAGGCAATACCCTAACAAGCTGAAGTTTCACCAGAGGCTCACAGCGTACGACAATATAGAAGTATTTACCTGGTGAAACCTGTTTCCCTGTGCTGCAAGCACTGGGCCCTGGGCTCCAAAGAGCTCCTTGGGTGATTTTTCCATCCTTCATGCAAGCCTCTGGGCTCCTTCTGCATCAGCCTGGTGTGAATGGTGGGGTTTGCTTGCAGGCTAGAGGAGCTCGAGGGGGCCAGGTGGGTCAGGAGAGCTGAAAAGGGCAGGACCTATAAAAGGGGTTCTGTAGTGAGGAGTAAGGCAGGAATTGATGTCTAAGAGGGACCAAGCAATGTAGGAGGAGGTCGCTGTGGTCGCTCCCATATATTTTCCTGTGTAGAGGGAAAAGTTACCCCCTCCCCTTCCTTTCATTCCTACCCTATGGTTATTCAAGTTATTTTCTGCTGAAGTTTAGTCAGAGCCTTATATGAGCGATCTTTCCACTCGGGCACTCCATCGTGCAGAAATGTTTGGCCATCTCTTATGCCTTCATTTTGTTTTTTTAGTCCACAATGTTTTCTGTTCTGCACTGCTGAGCACAGAGCATCCCTTTTTGGTCGTTCCTTGTTGGTATTCGAGCCCTGGGGCAAGAGCCAGGAGTCAAGAGAGTGGGTGGACCAAGAGCTCTTCATCACAAGCATCTCAGTCTTTATGGGAAACTGTCATAGCTCCAGGAAAGCGGGATGGCAAGAGCGCAGCCAGTCCCTGTAACGACAGCGATGTTTCTGGCTGCTGTTTTGGACCTGCTCTGTGTCCATTTCCACCACGTTGAGAAAAAAATTGCCTTTTGATCCATTGATTTTTTGCTTCTTTCTAAAGAAGAAAGAGGCTGTGAACTTGCACTCACAAATTTTGTGTTGAGACTGTGTTTTTCTGCAGAGCTGCTGCGTGGGGCACAGCGAAGGACCAGAGGAAGCTTTCTAAAAACACTCTCCTCCAACCTACCCCATCCCACATGTACAGTCAGTGCCTGTAAAATTGAGCTGCATCAGATTTTCCTACTGCAAACCTATTTGTTCCTCTTGCTTTTTGGCTCCCAGAGAGGTTTAGTGCAGCATTCCCAGCCCGCTTCCACTCGGATGAGCCAGTCTGCAGCCCACAGAGCCATTCCTAATTTGATTTATTTCTTTATTTTATTGTAAAAAAAAAATGTATTTATTCTGTTGGGGCATGTCATCATTTTGCTGTGTTCACCCTGGCGTGTTGTCCATTACTTCTGGAGTTTGCCCACGGGAAAGAATTAAACAGCTGAGTCTCCTGTAAAAAAAACCACCACCACTAAACCAAACTTTGGATCAGATAAATGGGGATGCTGTGCTGTGCATCGGTCCTGCTCTCATAACACGCTCCTCCAATTTATTCAGTTCCAGCTCTATCCGTAAAGGAGACCACCTACTTAATTCAAACCCTCCGGAGGAGTTCTTAGCCTGATGAACAGGGCAGCAGGATTAATGAAGAGTAATGGCTGGGAAGGCAAATTCCAAATTAGCCACAACCAGGAGCCGTGGCTGTTGTGGCTAAGACTCACAATTATGTTGTTCTTAGATATACCAGCTGTGGCTGGTATTTTCACATGTTTGCAGCATTTTCCATAGCAGCAAAGAGAAGGCTGGAGAGGGCTGAAGTGCCTTTCTGGACATGAAGAGGTGAGGACCCACAGGTGGGGTCAGCCCTCTCCCTGTTGGAGATGCAGTTCTGCACTAAGCCTCCAGTTCTTGGCATGTTACAAGCCTCCCCTAAATTTTTTTTTTTTTTTTGATCGGAAATTTTCATCTGGTTTGCACATCAAGCCTTTCTTAATCTGCAGACTTCTCTCAGTCCTCCTGGCTACTCCAAAAATAGCCTTGTCCTCACTCATCTCCTTCCCATCAGCGCTGCTGGTGGCCCTGGTCATGGCGTCATCTTCAGAGCTGCAGGGCATGTGGCAGTCTGGAAAGGGCACGTGGTGGCCTGTCCCCAGCCCCCTGGGCTTCACCAAACCCCGACTGTTCCAAGACCTTGAGCTTTATTAGGGCTCCTAACCCAACCCTTCATGCTGTCATCACTGGTCCTGCTTGTTTGCACATCTGGGTTTTACTCTACTCAGCTGGGTGGTAGTGGCTTGGTTTAATGCTTTGAAGTGCTGCTACGTGGAGACCAAGGTCCTCTCCTCCTCGCTGCTGGATGCTGATTTTCCTCAAGAATCTTCTGCACTAAATATGTGGCCTGAACAGCAGGAAAATCCAGTGATCCTGGGGGTCTCTTTCAGCCCTTTTCCTCATTTTCAGTGAAAGAAATAAGACCCTGTTCTACTGGAGAGGCTTTTGGACTGCTTTGTACCATCTCCAGTGCCACCTTGCTCAGGTCTGGCTTTAGGCACCTCCAGAAAATCAGTTGATCTTACCTAGGCCATGTTGGCAGAGATGAGGTGGTCCGATAAAATAAAACAGGCAGAAGGGTTTGCCTACACGTATTTTTGGCATTGGAGGGAGCCTCCGGGAGTGTGGAAACAGAAATTCAGCTGTGTAGCTGGGTATTAAGGCATAAAATACGGCAGCATAAAATACAGAATAACTCCCCATGTTTTCTCTGTATCTTATCAGGGATCTGCTGGAGAGGGTGCAGCAAAGGGCTACTGAGATGCTGAGGGGACTGGAACACCTCTCTCGTGAAGAAAGGCTGAGGGATTTGGGTCTCTTCAGTCTGGAAAAAAGACGGCTGAGGGGGACCTTATCAACACTTATAAATACTGAAAGGGTGGGTGTCAGGAGGATGGGGCGAGGCTCTTTTCAGTGGTGCCCGGGGACAGGACAAGAGGTAATGGGCACAAACTTGAGCATAGGAAGTTCCACCGAAACATGAGGAGGAACTTCTTTCCTTTGAGGGTGGCAGAGCCCTGGCACAGGCTGCCCAGAGAGGTGGTGGAGTCTCCGTCTCTGGAGACATTCCAAACCCGCCTGGACGCGTTTCTGTGCCACCTGCTCTGGGTGACCCTGCTCTGGCAAGGGGGTTGGATGACATCATCTCCAGAGGCCCCTTCCAACCCTATGATTCTATGATCTCTGGCACTTGCCTCCTCAGCATTTCTCTCAAAAAATGGTCTCTTGTGATGTGACTGTGATGAAAAGTCTTGTAGGAACACGAATATGTTTAAGGTTTATTCTTGTGAAATAAAATTTAAAGAGAAAGAGAGAGAGAGGGGGGGAGAAAGACCCTGTGGTCACCTGTAGGTTGGTTATATAAGCCTGCGCGGTTTTATGGGCAACCTTCCTTTTCAGTCTGAGAGACAATTACTGATGGACCGAGTCCTGACTTAGGACTCGGGAACCTTGATTCCCCCCTGACCTCCCACCTTCTGGCTAATTAATTATGCCTGGCTCAGTTTCCCATGTGTAAAATAGGCGTAAGAGTGCTTAATTTCATCTGTAAAGATTTTTAGAGCTCTACTGTTGGGGGATGCACGAGACAAGGCTCTGTAACTTCAAATAAATTGAATTGCAGCCAAGTTTTGTATTGCTGCTATAATTGTCCTTAGTATATGGTGGGGCTTTTTTCTTTTTTTTTTTTCTTTTTTTTT
>VXBH01006317.1:628283-659247 GCA_013400035.1 Rynchops niger
TTTACACCATACTAAAAGCTTGTTAGTACTGCTTTGACATCGATGCTATTAAGTACAAGAGAAGTAATTGATTGCTTTTATTTAGATCTGCTCCCCACACGGATGATTTTTCTTTGTTAGCCTGTTCTTTGGTGCAGTGCATTAAAAAAAAACCTGGATTTCCAGAAACTCTTTCTTCAGTGGGAGTAATTTTTCACGAGAACGCCAGGCCTGGGGTGGCAGAGGGGTGAAACTGAGCCGAATGTTCCTGGGAGCCGCTGCCAGTGAGCGGGGCTGGGCTGGCAGTTTTCTGATGGAGCACTTTCTGATGCTGTGTTTGTGTTATTTATTTATTTATTTATTTATTTTTCAATCCCTATTCTGTGAGAGTGCCTAAGGGCATCATCAGGATGTTTTACTTCGGCTTTGTTATTTTAACTCTTTGGGGATGCTGTGCGTTATGTAAAAGTCAAAATGATAAAGCCAGGGCGAAAAGCAGAATGAAATGAAACTTTAAAAAAATTTGACCTGCGAGAAATGTTCTGACCTCATCAAAAGCGGAGGCGTAAGGACAATACCAAACGGTGTTTAGAGCATTTCAGTTCACTGCAAAGTTGAGGTTCTGACTTATTATTCCAATTTGAGTGGAAAGTTATGTTGAATTATTTGACTTTCTTATAGCAGGAGACATAATATCGGCTGTAGCTCTACAGGTTTTTGTAAACTGGACCAATAGCCCAATTTTTAGACATCTGTTGATATTGGTGTCCACCCCCTCTCTGCAAATCGCTTGTAAGAGCACAGATAGAGACTTGGAATAATCACAGGAATAACATCCTGGGCACTTTGATCACACATAGACACAGACCTTGGCTGCTGAACTCCAGCAGCCCGCCTCTGATTTCGGTGTCGTCGTAAATGAAAGGCTGGTGAGGTTAATTACACTTCAGGATAAAAATTCATTGATAATCGGAAGCAGTTCTTGCTAGGGATATCAAAGCCTTGCAAACACCCAGAGGCACGTACAGAGAGGGATGGTAGTAAGAAGAGACATATTGCTTATGAACTATATTTGATGGGGAGTTGAGATAACCTATTGCTTCTCTGCAAAACACTGGGTTTAGTCCTATGTTACGTACAGCTAGTTTCCTTTCCTGCATAGTGTTTGCGTACACAGCTATGTTTGGTAAGAAGCTGACTACATACTTTAATTAGTGAGCGAGACCAAGCGCTGAAGAAGAGGTTTATTGGGGTGAGATGCTCCTCTGACCCATCCCGGTGGGGGATGATCTGGAAAACAACATAGTTGTGAAGAACAGTTTCCTTCTCCCTGTCCACGTGGCACACTGGGAAGATGATCCATAATCTCTGTGGCAGGCCGTTTCAGTTAACCAGCTCTAGCGTGAAGATCTGCAGGTAAATCACCCATGCTCGGGGATGCTTGACTTCAATAAGACTTATCAGGGAGCACCTGATGTCCCGAGCGGAGTCACTGTGTGTGGTGGATTTGGAAAGACGTCAATATCAGCGGCATGTGGGAAGGTCTGCGGTGCAGAGCCAAGCTTGAGGCTCACGTGGGGTGAAGGTGGATGCTGCCGAGTCGTGAGTCTTTTCTCTGCAGCCAGTGGAGAAGTAATTTTGGGTCACGGGAGGGAGCAGCCTGGCTTGGCTCTCCTCTCCCGGAAGATCCCCTGCACCCCTCCTTTTCCCTGCCCTTGCCCAAAGCCATCCTTCCCGTGGGTAAGATTTCTTCCAGTGTCATCCTTCATTTATTCTTATCTCAGGCTCTTTTCTGTGGAATTAGCATTCTGTTTTTTCTGCCCAGGCACTCTCCAACGTCATGTCCAAACAAATAAACAACCCCCCCCCCAACACCTTGTTAGGTACCCAAGAGGAGGAAAATTTATGTTCTGATTTTTCCAATGCGAGAAGAAAAACATCTCTGAATTTTTCTGGCATTTGGAGAGCAAGGTTTGCCTGACCTGCATAGATCTTGTATTTAATCTCGTGTTTGGTCTTATAGAAAACAAACTCAAATATTAGATTGCCTGAAAAAGTCTAAAAATGCCCTTTTGTGTGCATGGGCTTCACAGGGACATGTTCATGTGAAGGGATTGATTTATTGAGAAAGAAATGATTGCAAGTTAGATAATTTTTTTTTCCCCCCCTTGCATTTTATTTTCATTTCTTGAATGAGCTGTAATTAATTAAATTAGTTGTGATTGATCGTAGGCATATTCTCAAACGTATAAATACATCCTGATATCTACATACAAAGGTGTGCTTATGTGTCACTGCTTTGCTGTGTAGCCAAGGGAGTTAAGAGCCAATGAAAGAATCTAATGAATAGCAGGAAAAGAAAACTAAAGACTAGATATCTGAAATAACTCTTCTTTTGTACCTAGGTCACTAACTTAATTTTCTTCTCCAATTGAATAGATTTTAATTTCTAGGAAGTCTTACAGATATCTTGAATCTTTGTCAAATTACCATTATGTTGATTTATTAGCTTCACAAAGAACCTCAGCTCCACCACACAGAGAAGCCAATAATATCTAATGGAAGTCTTTAAACAATTCTTTCTGTTCAAAAGGGAGACTGTAATATACAGCACTGAGTCTAATTTTCATTAATTTGTGCCTGAGCAAAGAGGTCTTTTTTTTATGGAGTAGGAGACTCACTTTATAATCTGCGCAAAACTGAAGTCATGTGGAGAGAAGAGAAGCCAGTGCACTTTCACTTGAGGAGAGGTGAAATATCCTTGAACTATCTTCTTCTTTTTTTCATACCAGTGCTCATCATACCGTAGAGCCATAAGGTGATCCTGATCCAGGTTTGGAGAACGACTCGCTGGCACAGCTCCTCCAGAGTTGGGAGCATTCACGGTTTGGCCATGGTGTGGGGTGTGATGGGCACAAGGTCTGGCAATTTTGATTTAGGAAGAGTGAGAAACCAAAGTCTTGTCCCTGCTCCACTTCTCAAAAATACATTTTGGTTTTGTACAAGGTGAAACCTTGGCAGATGGAGAAGTATGAGCCGCTCTCTAAGTGGCTCCAGAGCCTGGCAAGGAGCTGCCAGTCAAGTTGGTCAGGAAATATGACTTGCATGGTGGTGGTCCCTTGCCTGTGAGGGGTGGCCTGATACCTCCCAGTGCATCACATTCCAGAGTAATTAAGCTTGCACAGTTGTTGAAATGACTGAGTGTTGCCCCATTTGGGCTGTTTTGAGTTTCCTGTTGCTTCAATAAACTGCCAGTGATGCTGTACCTGACCCCAGGAAGTTCAGCTTCGTAAATGAAAGGTGTTGGCTTGCAAAGGTGAGATGGATCCAGCAGCGTGGATCCTAAATTATGGAGGTGGATGCTCCCTTCTCCCAAAGCCCAAGTGCCTTTCATGGGCCCTCAGTCTTGGCTACCAAGCTGGGCTCCGTTAGCCTGCGCACCTTGGTGCTGCCATCTGCCTCCCAATTCCCCCAGCACTTTCTGTTGGTAAAAACTAAGGTAATGCAGACCTGTTAATTCATACCCCGGTTTGCTTTTTCATTCCTTTTTCATTCCCTGCAGGGAAGTGCATATCACTCATCTCTCATCCTTCAAGGAAAGTATTTCCATTGTGGTTGAGCATCTGTTATATCTTTATAAATGGCACACCTTGTTTGGAGCGTAGCTTACTGTAATGACTTTGTTTGGTATGGTGATATCTATCAACATAAGAAGTGGTATTTCTTGGATTGCAATACAGTCATCATTACAGAGCGTGGGGCAGGTGGCATCTCTGACATATTCAAACCGTGCAAAGGTCACACTGGCAACTTCTGTTTGGGCAAAGTATGCGATATATATTTGGTATAAATACCCAGATTTGTTTTATAATTGTAAAAAGCATTTGAAAATTTACAAAGTATGTAAGATTAAGAATAATTGAAGTTTGAGTGTACCTTTTCCTACCCTTTCCTCTTTCCTTTCTTCCTGGAAAGATTTAAAACCCAAAGCACCTTCTGGCTATTAGTTCCTGCTGTTTTGGGTTTGAATCTTCTGTGTAAATATTTCATGTTTTGTCTTTGCAATATGTATTTTTCAAAAAAATCCTTCATTAAAATTTAAATTGCAGTCCTGAGTACAATTTACTTTGCATATTTGGCATACATGATACTCTATTTAGCATAGCTCGTGCAGGCTGCTTCTCTGCTTTTAGGATATTGGATGAGTTTGTATATGGAAAGTGATTATTTCGCATTTGCCAACTGCAGAATTTCTATAAATTCTTTCCAAGCATCCAGCTTTTGACACAGCTGCAGACAAGAACTTGGGCATGATGGACAGGTTTTAATTCATTGTTGCATTTAAAATTGTTCCTGTGAAGTTAGTAAACCTGGGAGCAGGGTTGGAGCTGCTGAGTTTTATGCCATATTTCTTTTTCTTTTTTTAATTTTATTTTTAATTTAAGTAACAATCCTTCTCTTAACAACTAAGCCTGTAAGTCAAGTCTAGGGTAATACCAGGCAGCATATTTTCTTTTATTCTTGCAGACAGCATATAAGAAATAAATAACTGCTCTTTCCAATTCTTTTACCTTAACTAAAAAAGCGATCTGCTATAAATGATATCTGTAGGCAGGTATTGCACAGCTCCTGGCTTCATAAAGACCTTGAGACTTAGTAAGGCAGAAGGAGAAAATCAAGCAGCATTTCTGAAGCTGGAATAATCCTATTTTGGAAGAATCCTTTTGTTTAATAGCCCATATACTTTGATTAAGCATAATTCCATCACTCAGTTTCTGCTGTCAATGAGATTATCCTGTGCGGCTTCTGGAGTTCAGTTGCAGCAAAGTAGAGAGCAAAGCATATATACTTTGCATCGGTATTACTGCAGAGAGGCAAACACAGCGGCGTTTCCCCCCCCCGGACATCATGAGTCACGTCAATCTTCTTGTGAAGCAGCAAACCTCTTCCCAGTGCAGGGAGGGTCACCAACCACCTGGAGATCTTGCTGGAGACCTGAAGGTTGTCACAAGGTGACACCGAGCCGCAGGGCTTGGGTTTTACTAATTACTCTCAGCCTTTTATATGGACAAGAAAAGTGGTAGGACAAGTTATTGCTTAAGCTGCTTTGAATTCATAGCATTCCTCCTCTGTGCTGCATGTCTTGGGGTCTGACCCAGAAGTACAAGTTTGGGATGTCCCTGTACTGACACATACTCAGTTTGGTCCATGGCTTGCAGTTGTGAAATGTATGAGCTACTCCTGTCATTAAAGGGTGAATAGTCATCTTGGGTACCTTAATTAGGTCTCAGAGAGCAGCAAGCTCTTGCAGATGTATGCGAAGCTACGATTAAGCAGAGGTGTCCATTTCACCCTGCTGATGGGAGGTGACTCTGGAGGGCCTCAGGTGGGACCTCCAGCTGTAGCTCCTAGTGCTTGGGGCACATGCAGGTTAATAAAGGCACTAATCTGGCCTTGTGCCTTCTCTCCCCACTTTTTGCTGGCTGTTTCACACATACCACTGTCACCTCTTGTGACCAGAGATCACAACTTCATTCGAAGGGGATGGCTGGTGTGAGAAGCAAGGTCACCTCCCTGCCAGAGAAATGGGCTGATGAGGCTGGACCAAGCAGAAAGAGAAAAGACCTGGAAAGGAGCCTGGTATGAAATAATCTGAGTAGGCACTTGGTGAAGGCTGATGTTGAGGGATGAGCAGATTCCTCTGAAAGTTTCTTTTTGGATAGATGAAGCTAAAAAGCCCAGACAGAGAGGGAATATTATGGCCCTCAAAAATGTTTTCTTGAGGGTATTGATTGAATATTGTGGGAGGAGATGGCCAGGAGCAGGGACCTTCTCTACCTGCCCTATTTCATCCAGTCATTACCTAAGTGTCTGTTTCATTAGCCTGTCTTCAGGGACAAGATTTTGGGTTAGAAGGCTCTGTTCTTGGGTCTGAGCCAGAATGGCTGTTCCTGGGGTAGATGATCCCACCAGTGGTGGTGGCAGAGGGACAGGACTGCGTGAATAGACGGAGAGCGAACTGTTTAGAAAGAGCTTATCCTTAATTGCTGCACTGGTGACACAGGGGCATGTGCACTAGGATTTTCCATACTGTATCCAAGTTTGGACTGAGAAACAGGGTCTAGGGTGGGGGTGGGGGGGACTATTTCAAAGTTTGGTGCTAGTGCATAACTCCTTTACTACAAAGAAAGCTTAGCCATCAAAGTCTTTACAGGAGATTTCCCCAGTGCTTTGTTGCTGGAGCTCCTGGATAGGATGTGACGAGGTTTCTGCTGCCAGTACTCCTGCCTTGCTCTTTAAGACCTGGGAAGTTCGGGAGGGCTGTGATTTATCTCCTCTCCCCTGAATACAGCTTTGTTCTAGCGAGCCCGAGAAGCCGGTTAAATCACCAAGGCAGGGGGGTCCCTGAGGATTTGGTTTCCCGCTGAAGCTGCCAGGCTTTTGCTTATGGTGTCCCCGCCAAGTTAATGGATGCGAGCTGCCACCATCCCTCCTCGTGTGGGGGAAGTGATGATGCTTCGCTGCAGTTGGGGGGAACAAGCCTGTTTTACACCCAGCCTGTTTCCCCCCATCTCTGCTACCCCGCAGTGGGGCATGGTGACCCTTGTGATGTTTTCTTGTGGAAAAACCAGCATCTCTTCAAGCCCTGGGTGCTGGTGTTACATTTTGGGTTTAATTGGGTTTAATTTTGTGCATTACTGCTTAATAACAACTCCTTCCCTCAGGCGTGGACCTTTAAATCTCATTTATTATTCTTCAGTACTGCTGTTCAGGCTTTGTGTGTTTTGGGTAGAGAGGAGGCACCACTGTCTCCGCGCAAAAGGAGAAGCCAATATTGCCCTGTAATAGGAGGGTGAAAGCTGCCTTCTCTGCCTGTATCCACCTGCTTTTATCCTGAAGTTTGGAGAAGAACCAAACTTTTTGGCATATTTTATACAGTACCTAGCTTGTTCTCCTCTCACCCCACTTCTTTAGGGCAGCAAAGCATTTCTACCATACGCATGAAGGGCGGCGGGGCCCTAAGAAAATAAAGGAATATTTTTAACCAGTTCTGAAAGCGTAGGTCTGTATTTCCCACATGTGAAAGCACTCGTGGTTCAGACTCCCCGGAGAGCTCTAAGGAGCACTTGAATACAGGGTGGTGCAGAGGAGCTCAAAGTGTGCCAGAAAAGAGCTGAGCAACGCATTTCAGACGCGTCTCTTTGGAAAGGAGTTTTTCTTGAGGAATGAGGGATGCAGGAGACTCAGCAGGAGAAAGCAGTCGCTAAATGTTGACATTTGTTTGTAAATCCTTATGTAAGGGCTAGTGTATAAGCACATAAAGATGATTTGTGCTACACGTTTGGGAAGAAATCACTGCTTTATTTATATTTTAATTTGTTTAGACTGAATTTCTTTACAGTTACTCACAAAGCCAGGCTCTGCCGTGTAGGCACAGGTGAGAAGTATTGATTTTAGTGCAGAGAATGTAAACAAGTTTTGTTAATAAATAAACTGTTAATGTGGGCAAACAGGAGGGGACCTGGCTGTGTTTATCCTGGCAGCTCAGCCGCACAGGCAGTGGTGGGCAGGAGGGGTAATGGGACAGGTATGGGAGGGGGACCCACCATGGCAGCACTTGTTCAGTGCAGGGTTTGCTGCCGGCTTCTGGGGTCTTCTGGGTTGGTAGAAATAGGTGCACAATTGCTATAGAGGAAAAAAAAAAAAATGCCTAAAAGCATTTATAGAGAAAACCTGCCGGTGGGTGGTATACCACAGGTTTCTCAGCATCCCCAATTGGGACCTGGAAACCCAAGCCTTGGACTTGTAGCTTCCCTGAAGTCTCACAAGGAGCCCATGTGAGCGGAGATCCAGTTTTTTCCTAAAAAACTTCCCTCTCTGACCTTATGTTTCAAATCACTCGGCTTGTTGGGTTTGCTTCCTCTCCCTCCGAGTGTATAATTGATATCTCATCCTCTATCTCTGATTGATACGTCACAGAATTAGATGCTCTGCATGACCAGGCAACTGGAAATAGATAGCAGTGCTCCGGCCACTGGTTCTGAATGATGAAATGTTTTGCTCTGAGGATATCGGGGTTAAACATTCAGGTTTTCAGAGCCTGGCATGCAGTAGTAGGACGTATAGAGCTTTGATTTTAAATGTTTGAATTATTCTTCCCTGCTCTGTGGTCACCCACCTTCAAGCAGAAGCTCCTCTCCTGCAGCTGGGAGGTCATTTGGGCATTCCTGTGGGGCTGGGGAGACGTGGGGAGGTGTACTATCCTGGGGGTCAGCCCACTTGCATTGACACCACACCGTATTTTTCACCTCTGTTGTATTTCTTGCTACCTTGAGCATCTCTGCTCCGGTCCAGCTGTGCAGGGCGGGTGAGCCTGTCATTTCTGGGGTGAAAACCATTTGTATTTGTGGGAGCAGAAGAAGGCAGAAGCAGCTGGTGGTGTGCAGGGCTCTGCAGACGCTGTGCAGGAATGGCCCGAGCTCCTCATTCTTCCCTGACTTCGGGGAAACCGCTCGCTTCTTCCTCACTCAACCGGAATAGTAATGACCCACCATTAACCTCTTACTAGCTAACGATTTATTGGAGATACTGAGAGGAGAACACTGTTTTCAGACTCCTGTAATGCTGATAGCCAAATGCTGCCTAAGCTGATATGAGGTGAGGAGAGGAAGCAGGAGGATATTTTTGACCTTTACTTGAGGAATTCAGCCTGTTTTGGCAGAGATACGAGGCAGGTGGTAGGTGTGCACCTCCGCAGAGCTGTTGCTTTCTCTGTGATAAGGAAAAAAAGCTGGTGAGGCATCAGCTGGAGGTGTGACATGTTGCATAAATCATAGCGTCTGCAGTAGAGAGACATGGTGCAGACAGAGGACATGGGGCTACAGAAAAGCTACAGCACAGGGAGACCTCCAGGGAAGTCCAGTCTATAAGCCAGGGGACGGGGCACAGGCACACCTAGGGAGCAGCTCCGGCAAGGTCTGGGTGCCCAAGCAGAAGGGCCAGGAAAGCCCTGTTGGTGCTCTCAGGATAATGGTAATGAAGATAGTCTGAGTTAGGGGAGCAGGTACGCTCCCTGAGACTGCAGAGTTGGCTCTGTGGGTACGCAGTTCTCAAACCTTCATGGATGCTGTGCGATGGGACAAGGCTTCCCAAAGGAGGGTGGATAAACACAGATGGGGGACGAAGCAAGAAATTTCCATTGTTGAGCAGGACGTGGACTTTTCTTGCCAAAACCCAAGACCACGACAGGAGACTGATCACACAGATTTCCCTCCAGCCTCCTGGTTGTCTCAGCATGAATGGCCTTGTTGACTCTCCCCATCCCACTTTGCTGTCGACAGCCTGATTTCCCTCTCTCCAGCAGTTCGTGTTTTAGCTCCTGCCTGTGCCGTCCTTGTGAGCCAGCCGAAGCTCATTGTGCTGTTCTTCCAACTCTGAGGTCTTTCAGCCTGAGAATTTGCCACTTCAACCTGCCTCATCTCTTCAGCCCTCATACTGTTTTAGGCACTACGGAGCAGTTTGCCTCGTGCTTGAATGTACTGTGCCAAAAAAAAAAAAAANTGAGTTTCTGGGCCACAGGAAATTGTAGCAGTTACTGCTGAAAAAGAACATAATTTGAGCTGCTGCGTCCTTTTCTGCTGGCTGACTTTCAGGGAGGAAATCTCTCACCCTAGTAGCTGTAAGGAGAGATGTTGTGAAGACGGAGCGTGTCTTCCTGCGTGCCCGGAGGAGATGGGGCTTGGGGGCTCAGTTCCTGCCGTACACATGGGCTGCAGAAGGGATAGCACAAGCATTAGTGCAGTAAATGCCGCGGAGGATGTTTCTTTCCCCTTGTTATTCCTTGGAAGCAGATACTTCGTCTGGTCTCGGGAGGGAGGCAGAACCCTAGTAAGACCATAATGATAGCCAGCATGAAAAATCCCAAGTTGTGCCCTGAATCGTTGGTTCTTGGAGCACAGGTGTAAATTTAAGACTGCTCAGTTTATTTAATCCTGTGCTGCTGCTGTCTGTCTGACTTGAAGGTGGACCCAAAATGATAGCAATTAAATATGAGGATATGTAATGATCCACATCATAACGATTGAACATCTCATGGCAGTGGCTTTTTCTGAAGGGTATGCACCAGCCCCACAGTAGCAATGGACTTGTTGAAGAGCTAAAAACCAGCTGCTATGTTTGTCAGACTACATGGAGGAGGATTTTAGAGATATACACACCTGTGAGTTCAACTCCTATTGATTTCAGCTGGAATCAAACCTCTGTCTATCTGAGCAACCTGCTAACACAGATTTCATGTCACCTGTCCCCTCTCTTGGCTGTTGAGTGGAAGAGAGACTTTTCTGATGCCCCCCCAACCCACCCTGGTGCTGTGCTCTGACTTGGCTGTGCCTTTGGGCAGCAATCCTGAGCGGTGCCTGTTGCGCTAGGCAGAGGCCAACCTCTCGGACGTGCCTCCAGAAAGCGACGGGCGCCCTGGTACCTGGGGAGGTGAGCTGTGCGCGGTAGGGAGGGCTGGTATACATGTTCTGCCCAGCTCTGAGGTGGTGAAGTGCAGACAGTGGTCTTGGCATCTGATTTGATGACCCCTCTCCGGCATAATCCCCATGGTCTCACCTGAGATACTGAAATCTATACAGATACCATCCTCAATATATAAACATACGTGTTTACACACACCATGTATACATATATTTATATATATCTATATCTGCTCTATGCTTACAGAGAAGTAAATGGAGTTTTTTTAACCTTGACTTCATCTGCACGGTTCCAGCAATGACCAGGCACTATCCGGCTCCCAGAAACCTCTGTCTGTGGTGTAGAGTAATTAAACGTGTAGAATGCACTTTACCTGCATTAGAGAGGGATCATTACGGTAATCACAGCCTGGGTACGGGTGTAGGGTTGCGTTAGAGTGATTTTGCTAGGACTGAAACTCCTCTTTCTCTGCCCAAATCAGGACGCAGGCGACTCCACAGAGAAGTGGGGGAAACGGTGGCAAGAAAGCAGGTGTGGGAACTTTCAGCGTTTGTCATTTGTCACACGTACCGGCGGAGCTGCTGGACTAGCTGCGCTAATCGAGATCTGGAGAATCCGGTTCTCCATTTCAAGGAAGCATCCCTTTTGTATTAGTCTCTGAAGTTATTTTAACTTGCATTGACACAAATTAAACAGGAATCTTGCTGTCTATTGATTTTGTCAGCAATGTTTTTTCTCCCCTCCTGAAGTCATCTTTAAAGACTTTACTTTTATTAAACTAAATGCTGCCAGTTAACTAAAGTCTTTGTTTTTATAGACTCGAGAGAACAAGATCTAACATAAATTAATCATGACTTAATTGACTGAACTAATTCAAGTTCTCTCCAGTCCACTGCACAGCAATATTCCTGTCTTCCCAATGCTGTAACTGAAGGCTAAATGGTACATTGCTTTAACAGCATAAACTTTTTATATCTCTAACGCAACGTTTTTATTGTGGACAAAAGTTTTAATTTCCTTGGAATTAAGTCCACAAAACACTTTCACAGTTAGGAATGCTGAAGTGAACACCCCTTTTTGTAATGCATATTAGAGCTGACTTCAATTTCTTCCTATTATCTTTTTTTTTTTTTTTTTTCCCTCTGTGAGAGAGAGGACTAAATTATTTATTTGGTATTACTATTTCAAAGGAAAACCAAGCATTAATTCAATTTACAACAGTATTCTCTCACCCTACAGAGCATAAAATGAAATGCAATGAATTGTTAATGCCGCCGATGTCAAGAACGCAATGCGTTTAGTGAAGCTGGGCTAAATCATTAATGCAAGTAGTTCTCGCTGAAAAGGCACCACTGTCAGCAACCAGTGAAACCAGTGCATGGCTTCTGGGGTTTAGCCCATGCAGTGAGTCTGGGGACAAACCCGCCGGTCGTGTCCCAAGTGGTGGAGCAGGGAAGGAGTTTGGGGCTGCCTCGTGGGAGAGCTTGCAAAGTTAGGGAGGGTGTAGGCTGTGGTGATGCTGCAATGGTCTTTCAAGGCCATTAGCCGTCAGCTCCAAAGAAGACAGCCTGGAAACTTCTCCACCCCTTCCCTGGTGATGGTACCAGAAACCTGGGCAGACGCAGCTTCTGCTCAGGATATTCACGGCTGACCCATGAGGCAGGGGATTTGAAGGCTGCTCGTGG
This sequence comes from Rynchops niger, assembly GCA_013400035.1. Lineage (NCBI taxonomy): Eukaryota > Metazoa > Chordata > Aves > Charadriiformes > Laridae > Rynchops > Rynchops niger. Next base: position 640,427 of record VXBH01006317.1, read on the forward strand.
GCTTTCCCCTGCCAAAAGAGGCAGAATTCATCTAATAGGCTCTCCCCTGCTTAGTTTCTTTCTTCATCTCTGTGTTTTTCAGCTCTGTACTTCCCAGCCCTGCTTTTTTCCTGCAGCAGAACTTTAAATATCCAAAGCAATGGTGGGTGCTGCCGGTACTTCCTGTAGGAGCCTATTCCTTAATCTAATAAATCTCTGTCAGGATTACAACCTGAAGGGTTTTTTCCTGTTGTGTCTTCCCAAAGCTCCTCTGCATCTTTTCATTCTGAGCGGACGTTATCAGCTTTGGTTTCAGAAGTCAGAGAAGCTGCAGCCACTTACACCAGTGTAAAACTGACCCTTAGGAAGGGATTAATCTTCTGTATCTTCTTGGAGTAGAGGATGTGATTAGAGAAATGGATAGATTCTGTGAGGGAGACGCTCGTCCCGCTTAACCTGACATGTGTGGCTTCAGTCTATTCTTGTCATCAGTGCCTTTGGTGTCCAGCAAAAATGAGGTGCTTTGCTATCCTCTTGTAGCATGGGATGAATTACCTCTTGAAACTGCCTCTCTCTTTCCGTTGACCAACGCCTCTTTGTTGAGTAGCTTTGACCAGGTGCTTAGTTTTTGGTGAAGGAAGTCAAAAGGGATAAATCCCATGTTGTATTTTACAGAGAAATGCATGCAAACTCCCCCAATTCCCACAAAGTTATAGCCGTGTACCTGTGTTGAGAGTCTGAAGCAACAGATTTTGGTTTCTTGAAGCCCATCCAGGCTCTGGTGTATACGTTCGTATACACGATACGTATAGGTATCAGGTGTATATGTTCCTTGGACTCGGGAACTCAGGAAGTGTTAAATTGATTAAATTAATGTCACCTTTATAAGCATTTGGGCAGGGTCTATAGGGCAGTCCTTCATCACTGGAAACTCTCACCCTGAGAAGAGGCTCCTCACCACGATAAAAAGACTCTGCAGTGCTTCTCATGAATGCTCTATAGATGCACATACAAAGCATTAATGCGTTTAAGACAAAAAGAAGTTAATGTACCGTACAGCCCCACGTACTATTTAAGCTTAATTTGATGAAACACCAACTACCAACAAATGTAAAAGGTCTGCAGTAAATATACATAGTGTTCTCCATAATGAAAGTGTCATCATAAGGTATAATACATTATGGGCTCATCACTTTGCTTTTATGTTTCAGGTCATTAATTGCTGATAGGGGTTACAATGTAGAATGGATTAGGTGATAAAATTACATTTCAAAGTCTGCCCTTTTTCCTCTGAAGACTAAGGAATTTACATCTACAAAAGTAGCATCCAAATATCTCAGAGCAGATGTAAACTGTCGGCATTGAACTTCAATGCAGCCGCATGCAATGAAAACCTGAAATTGAATTTTAACTTAATAAAGTAGATTGTTTTTTAATTGAATGTTGGTTTTTTTCCCTTGACTTGGAACATTCCCACTCTTTAATTATGTTTCATTTAAGAGAAGAACAAATAAAATCAATCTGTTTTCTGACAGTGAAAAGGGAACATGCAGTATTTCTCAGCGGTTTGAAAAGCAGCTCCCCGCACCTTTGGCAAATCTATTAAAACAATGCGCTTAAAGCAAGCAGTCATTTTTAATTAAAAGAGCTGCACTCTGTAAACAGCTTATATAGCGAGGCATCATATATATTCTCACTGCATGCTGCGTTTTTTGGGGACGGCAGCTATATAATGTGAGATACAGGGGGAGAAAGCCATTCACAAAGCAGTTCCTTTTGGAGAAAGGTGCTTTTTTATTTAACGCTGGGCAGGCGCCTGGCAGGGACCGTCCCAGCGCTCTCTGACCCTGGGCTCTCTGCTGCGTGTCCCACCCCTCCGTACGCCGGCATTCAGGCACTGGTCCCTGACCCAGCTTCACGTTTACAAACTGGAGAAAAAAAGTATTCCTCGAGTTTGGACACATTGACCCTGTTTTGCTGATAGTGGAAATACGTTTCTGCAAATACCTTGTGTGGCTGCGACAGCCCTGCTTTTCTCTGCTTTGATGCCTGGATCTGATTTTTAGGGTGAAAACAGCTGGGGCTCTACTTAGCTGGCTTTCCCAGGGACCAAAGTAGGTTTTAGAAGGAATAAAACTTAGGCTTAGTGATAAATTTTCACAACAGCCTATCTTAAATACCTAAATCCTCCAAAGTTCTTTAAAATTTCCTCTCTGCAGGATGTGGTGAGCAAAACATTCGTAGTCGGGATTTTTGATCTCAGTTGTAAAGTTTGGAACAGAAGCATCAAAGACAAAATGGGGACGATCTCACATTGCATTTGGGTGCGCAGCACTGTTTCTCCTCTTGAGAATGATGACATTTCTGTTTTTGTTTTAGGACAGTCGTTTTTTCCTCTCTCTTGCTTACTCTGTGCTGGTTTTTGTCACTACAGCTAAAGGAGGGTATTAAAAAGTCCCCTTACTCCAGACAGGGAGAGAGCGGGGAAATGGCAAAAGCAATACCTCTGCCTTTCCATCACGTTTTATGCTTTTTCCTTGCTCTTTCCCCACTGGAGAGATTAAAAGAAGAAATAAGGAAAGCAGGTTCCTGCTTTACTCCTTTTCTGTTGCTGAAAGACTTGATCAAGTGTTTCCATTTCATGGGAAAACTTAATTTGAAAAAAGAAAAAAAAAAAAAAAAGAATGGTTTGATAGTAGTAATGTGTTTCTGTGGAGTGGGGAAGCTAGAATGTCTGGAAAGGTGGAGTGATGTTTTATTTTGAGCGTTTTGGGATGCTTTGCAGGCTGCTGGGTGTGCTGCAGCCACCACGCAGGGGAGGGTAAGGAGAGATTTTTCAGCCCAGAACCCCCCTGCAGCCCGGGCTGCATCCCCAGCAGCATGGGCAGCAGGGCGAGGGGGGGATTCTGCCCCTCTGCTCCGCTCGGGGGAGACCCCCCTGCAGTGCTGCCCCCAGCGCTGGGGCACCAACAGCAGAAGGACACGGAGCTGTTGGAGCGGGGCCAGAGGAGGCCCCGGAGATGCTGGGAGGGCTGGAGCCCCTCTGCTGGGAGGACAGGCTGAGAGAGCTGGGGGGGTTCAGCCTGGAGAAGGCTCCGGGGAGACCTTCCAGCCCCTTCCAGTCCCTCAAGGGTCTCCAGAAAAGCTGGGGAGGGACTCTGGAGCAGGGAGGGGAGCCATGGGACGAGGGGGAAGGGTTTTAAACTGGAATGGGGGAGATTGAGATGAGATGTGAGGAAGAAATTCTTGGCTGTGGGGGTGGTGAGGTGCTGGCCCAGGTTGCCCAGAGAAGCTGTGGCTGCCCCATCCCTGGAGGGGTTCAAGGCCAGGTTGGACGGGGTTTGGAGCAACCTGGTGTGGTGGGAGGTGTCCCTGCCCAGGGCAGGGGGTGGCACTGGTTGGCACCCCAAAACGGCGGAGTTTGGAGTATTGTGACCAGGACATCCCCATGAGCTGCTGGAGATGGATGTGAAGGGTGAATAAGGAACATCTGCAGGGGCTTGGTGGCACCACTGTCCTCAGAGCTGCCCCGCTGAGGCTGTGGGTGCACCGAATATCCCTTCACAAATCAGTGCTGCGTGGAGCAGGGGGTTGTGAGGGACCCACTCTCCTACAGGGTGTCCTCAAAATTACTTTAGATTATCAGTTTTTACTGTAGCAGCTGGGCGGCAAAGACTGACAGGGTAGAAGAGGGCAAAAGGTGCTCGTTTCATGATGGTACGTGTCTGAAATCACTCTCAGGATGAAAGCCCAAAGCTCTATATTGGGAAAATCTCTGGTACAATCCAAAAATGGGAGCAGGGTTGTGTGAGGCTTTGGGGTCTTAGAGCACTATAGCCTGCTCCCTAGAAGCTGCTTTCCTTCCCCCAACTTCTTTTCCTTATTTCCCGCCCCTGGAGGAAGACCACCAAATGTAGACGTCATAGCTGTTTGCTGGGGCTAAAAGGAGACAAAGCACAAACACCTTTTCTCTGCTCCCCTCCGCAGGTAGCGTGTCGCTGTGCCGTGCTCGGCCTGGGCAGCGGGTGATGTTCAGTCCACCCGGCCTCTGCTTTGACAAGCCTGTACTTCGTAACCAAATTAACAGCTGATGAGATGGGGTTTTGCTGCTTTGTCCCAAAGGTGATTAGACATTTACCGACATGTCTAAAAGCAAACACGGGATGAGGTGATGGAGATCGAAGCGCGGCAGCTCTGCTGCTCGTGGAGCGCTGCCTTCTGCAGAGCAGGCGGGGTAAGGATTGACTCAAACAGGTGGATTTACGCACGTGTGGGTAGCAAACTTTTATGAGGTTGTTTTACAGAATAGCCACATTTATTTTGAAAGGTAGGGCTGATCCCAGTTGTGACTTGCTAGCTGGAAAGGATGCTGACTCTGCTTTCACTGCTGTATTCCAGTTACAGCTGCCCTGCCATTGTGTTGAGGCTTGTTCATTGTGGAAAGTTTAGTGAAATAGTGAAAATATATTCCATGCAAGATTTTGTCAAAAAAGGAGGAAGCCTATTTTTTTTTTTTTTTTTAGTTTCAGTGAAAACCTGGAAATCTTTGACTAGAATGAGAAAATACTGTAACATAAAAAAAAAAAAAAAAATTAAAAAATGAAATCTTTGTTAACCCATACAAATGGAAGGATGTCAGTGTACTGCGAAGGCCACGCGAAGAGATTTCGGTTTACCAACAGCAAGCTGCTGTGAAGCCTTTGTTTGGTATCGAGGCGAAGGTTAATTTTAACAGGGATTGAAAGAGTGTAATGAAGTGGAGGGAGAATAACGCACGGTGCCACACTGAGACCTTACACATCCCCAGCGCGCTCGGATCAGATTTCCCCAGAGCCACGTGGACTATGCAACAAAACCAAAGTTGCTTTTCAAAGGTATCTGGGCTCCACCAGCTGTGGATCACTGGATTTGCGTGTCGGGTCTGATCTCTGGCTGGTGTCAGCAGTGTCTTTTCATTGATTTTTAAGTGGTTTGGGGGATTCTGTGTCTCCAGCTGTGGAAATAACTAATTTTGTAGCTCCTTGGTGAATCCGGAGAAAAACTGGGTTAAATGGAATGCTTAATTTAGCTACGACCAAGCAATTTCCTTCTTATGTCTACTGTTTTCCTAGAGACTGAAACAAATAAACCACAGTAGAGGGGAATTTGTTTGAAATAAATAAAATCCCCAAACCTCAAACTTGTTTCAAAATATAAAAAAAAAAAAAAAGCTAAGTTGTTTCATCCAAGAAATGGGAAAATGAAAACATTTCCACTTTCCCAGATTATTATTCTTTTTTTTTCTGCCCTTTTTTCCCAGGCAGAAGTTTCAGGGAAACCAGTATGCGTTTGCAAAATATTTTGATATATCTGAACCTGTAGTTTTTAGTGTGAAAAAAGGGGTGACCAAAATAATTCTTTGGGTTTTCTATGGCTGTGGAGAGAACGATCCTTGCACCAGCTGCATCGTGAGGTTCAGGGGAACCAGCCGCATCCTTCTCTGCTGTCACCTTCCTATGGAGCCTTTCTTAAAAATGAACGACATCAGGAATAACCCTCAAACCAAGAGATATTTTTATTTGTGTGCTCTATGGGGCTCCTTGCCCTTGCCCCTTGTGGTAGTACGTCCTCGAGACACTGTCCCCAGGGATGAACCTGGGAGGGGGGACATCGCTGCCACCTCCTCCTTGGACACCGTGTAGAACAGCTCATCCCTATTTCAGCTCTGTTTGCAAGAAGCGGTGCGCATAAAAACCTCCCAAAACCTAATTACAGGCTTGGAACATCCCCAGGGGGAATATCTTAGGCTTGATTTCTTGGAATATCAAAAGGTAGCAGCCCAAATCTGATTAAGCGCGGAGCGCCCGATGATTATGCTATGTCTGCAGAAAAGGAATTCCCTATCAGAGGCTTCTCTCCGAGCAGCTACCACCGCAAAACGAATTTTAAACCACTGTACTTCATCTTTTCCCCCATTTGCTCCATCAGATCTTATCAGAGAGAGAGAGAGAGAGAGACCATGACTGCTGTGTGCATATTAAAAATTATGAAAGTTTCATCCCTGGTTAAATCTGCCAGAAGCGTCACCCAGCTCATGCTGTGTGACCATGCACTGGCCACCAGCGAACCAGAGCTGACCGCACAGCGATGGGGGACATCGTCACCCCTGGGGACAGCAGCTCCTGCCTTAGACGTCCATCACAGCGTGGGGTCCTTTTTTCCTCTTTTTTCCTTGGAAAAAAATACAAAACGAGTGCCTAGCTTGCTTTTTAGGGTCTGGTGCTCTACTTCTGTTGCTAAGACAAATAGCCCGTATTGTTGTAACCCAGGATTTTCCAAACCGTTGCCTTCACCGAACTAGTGACGTATTGGTTTTATTTATGTACAAAAATCCTATGAATACCCGATGCTTCACACCGTGGAACTGGACAGAAGGAACACTTTGCACTGGGATATGGGATGTTAGATATGATCATGGCAATGGAAAGAGGCTGGAAGAGCCCTCAGGATGTCCAGTCTGGTCCCAAGTATCTAACGTGCCCCCGGTGGTAAATACTCTATAGCTTTTCTTGTCAAACTATTTTAGTGCTTTGATAAGATTACTAATGACAGTCTTATTTTTCCCTTCTCGTACTTTATTTAAAGCCCATCCACTTCTTAATGAATCTCAGCTGGAATATATTTCACCTAAAAAAATTAATTTAAATAAGTAGTTTTGTCTTGAAGAATGTTTCCTTGGCTAATTTGCAGTCTGAACTCTCTGATGCATTTGACCCGAGTTCAAAATTGCTTCAGTTTCACCAAAACTCGACTCCTTGGTAAATTTGCTATTCACAAAAGAGAAATCCTAGATTTAAATTCATTGAGTCACTTCAGTCTCAGGAACCTGCTGGCTTAAATTCTGAATAAATTCAGGAGGAGAAAATACCATTGATACTGCCGAGCCCAAAGTAAACAGAGAAGGAAAATAAGGATTATCGTGCATTTGTATAATATAATCAAGTTCAAATTTACCTGGGTGTAGAGTAATATAATTGGGGATTTGGGTGAATCCCAAAGCCAATGGCATCTTTTAGAGATAACCAGTCTTTTTAGAAATGAGATTAAGTGGGGAGAAAGCCTCGTTATGCCAATTAAAGCTAAAAAAAAAAAAAAAGAAGACTAAGGAATAATTGAATTTAAAAAATAGCCCATGGTTTAAAGTGCACGAACTTGAATAGGTCCAAAATATGTCTTATCCTTGTTCCCTGCTTACAACTAATATTCTAGAGAGCATGCGGCTGTGGCTGGAGCCACCGCTCCATGGATGGGGCTGTGCCGTGGTTTGGGTCAGGATAAATTGAAGGGATTGTGTGGGTGGACAAATGCAAAATGCTCCGCTTGCACTCACGGCCAGGGGTACTCGTACGTATTGCTAACGTCTGCAAAGCTTTTACTAGTGCATATGCTGACGGAGAGTGATGGTGGTGGGGGTGATGGTTTTACTGGCAGAGCAGTTTGCATCAATCAGAGTTAAGTCTCTGCCCCAAGATCATGCTCCGTGCGGTGCCTGGCGTGGGGAGAAATGGCACCAAAGCTGAGCGGGGGGTGAGACCTAGCGTCAGAAATATGTCCTTCTGTCGACCAGAGCGTTTCTGGAAGGTTTGTGCTCAATGTGCTTTTTGAAATCAAAACAAGAGAACTCAGGAGCAGAAGGCTCTGCAGGGCTCTATCCCCCATCTTGGCGCTAAGCGCAAATTCTGCTTCTTGCAGGGGCTGTTTGACGGTGGACACCAGCTAAACAGGCGCTTAATCTTTTAATCTTCTTTTGTGTCAGTGGTGCCCTTTCTTCTGCAGTTAGTGTTGTCCGTAACCAAAATTCTGAGGATGATCTCTGCAAAGTCCTATGTTGTTCCTCCTGTTTTGGAGAGGAGATTTCGGCCAGAAGCTTGTTGGAGCTGAATACAGCAAGGCTCTGGGTGAGGAGCATCATGACTTGGGCCACGTCTGTCCCCTTTGCCACAAGAAATGGGGGCCCGAAACAGAGATGGAGCAGCATAAAGGAGACAACCTGCAGGGTTTTATAACAGCTTAACTGAATTGCTGTAGTAAGAGAGAAAATTTTTGCTCTGTTGTGATACTGTTTGACAGTTCACCAGTTGCTAGCCAGGATGCACTGCAGAGCACAACCCAACTTAGCCTTTTTGAGGGGTATCTGCCCCTCTACGAAGGCTGTCCTGGCCATGTTGCTTATCGGTTCTTGGCAGCAGCACAGGGCTGATGTGCTCAGAGCACCACTGCCCATCCTGACGGATGCTATATCATCGTTTCCTTCCATTTCCTTACCTTGTTCATCTGTTGTTGCTTGGATGGCAATACTTGCTGTATTCAAGTTGCTATACTTGGATAATAAAAAAACCCCAGATTGATCAAGGGTCCATCTGGTTGTACAGCACCATACAAAAAGGATTCAGCACCCCCACACCGCTGCGATGCGCATGACATGTCTATACGTTTTTTGGGACTGACAAAAGCTTGTTCATAAACTGGCTGCCCAGCGCAGTGGTGGAGTCGCCATCCCTGGAGGTATTTAAAACCGGGCAGACGCGGTGCTGAGGGACACGGGGTAGTGGTGGACTTGGCAGTGTTAGGTTGCTGGTGGACTCAATGATATTAAAGGTATTTTCCAACCTAAATAAGTCCGTGATTCTATAAATATGTAGGCACACACAGACTCATGCTCAGTTTAATTTGGTTGGTGGCTGAAGCAATTGTACCTCTTCTGCCAATGACTTTACAAGGATTAGGTGTAATTTAAGAGCAGGACTTGGTTCTGTGCAAACAGTGCGTGTGTTATAATAGAGGCATTTCTCTCTTTCTGCGTTTGGGTAATGCTTTTGAAAAGCACGGTGGTATGCTTATGTCTGGTGTATTTATGAACCCTTGACTCTTTGTACAAAGATGAAGGATCAATGGCTTTCCTAGTTTTAGAAAGAGGGTTTTATTCCTCCCAGGGGAATCTTTCTGGTTGAGCAAAACATTTTGCTGGTTCAAGCAAAACTATTTATAAGTTGAGTCCCAAAGAAAGTTTTTGCTCAGGTGGCATAGTGCGGTATTTCTCTCATTTGCACCCTCTCTAGCGAAGCATCCGCAGTCCCTGTAACTGCAGAACAGCCTTGGAAATAACAGTGAGGGGCAGGGTGAAGGGCGCTCGTTAGTGTTCTTATTTTCCTGCTTAAAATCAAAAGGCAAGCATTTGCTTGTGCGCTTGTGCTGGGAATAACTTTACAGATAAAGCAGTTCCCTTTATTCCCGAGCAATCACGGGGATGTTTAAGCACATTATTTCTTGCCTGTTTGCCCACGATTCCCTGCTTAAAAGTTATCTGAAAGGAGCTGTTTGACTTGGAAGGGGCACGATTCAGTGTGGTGCAAACATTTGCCTGTGAAATTCCTTCCCACTGTGGCATTTTATTTCAGCAGAATTGGGGGAGGGGGGAGGTCTGTGGGGTTGTAATTCCATAGATTCTCTATTCAATAGACGCTGACCATAGTTGTGATTGATGAATTGGATTAAGTCCTTCTTCTCTCTAGGCCACAGTATGGCGTGATGAGGAAGAGCTTAATGAAGTTGCACCTACTCCAATGTGTGTCTTAACTCCTTCCTTACCTACGCAGTCCTGCAACAGCTGCTGGGGGTAAATCAGGGAGCGCTGGGTAAGAGGGTGTGAAATACGGCCGTTGAGCTGCCACGCACAGTATTTCTACTCTCAAAACCTCATTTCTGAGCAAAGAGGAAGCACACATTACACGTAAACCCCAGAGTTTATTTTTAGAAGGATGGAAACCATGGGAGAAAAATGCGATGGCAGAACCAGGCTGTTGCTTTTGGGGTGAGACACTCTTTGGTAGTTAAAGGATAGGATTTAATAGTACCAATGAGCGGACTCTTTTCAGAGTCCTGTTATATTGCTTTTAAACACAGAGAGGGACACTTAAAAAGTCAGTAAATCTCAAGAAAGAATTTCTTGATATTTGTTCAGTACGCTCAGTATTAAAAGAAACCAGTGTGTCCCTGCTTTGGAATTAAAAGACACATTTAAAAAACATTTTTCTGATGCTTTTAGGAGGAGCTTTCCCACCAGGCTTGGATTGTCCCTTCCAAGGTCTATTATGTCCCTTATCTACAAAATGCAACGCTATCTCTTTCTCCCTACCAGGCGGGGCAGTGCAGAACGGGAGGCTGAATTTCCATTTCTACTCTACCCTGCACCTAGAGAGGAGGAGCTAAGCAGTGCTTTTTCCTGATCCTTCCCTTCTAAGATGCCGAGATGTGAGTTGAAGTTTGCAGGTTAGTTCTGAAGTGCTTTAATTTGTTGTCTAACACATGGGAGCCTTGGAGATTTGGAAGTGATGATGGTCAATGGAATCATAGAAAGGTTTGGGTGGGAAGGGGCCTTTAAAGCCCATCCAGTTCAACCCCCGGCCATGAGCAGGGACATCTTCAACTAGATCAGGTTGCTCAGAGCCCCATCTGGCCTGACCTGGAATGTTTTCAGGGATGTGGCACAAGTCTTGTCTCCTTTTATTCAATGAAAGAAAGGAGAGTCATCCAGAGCACAGCATTTAGTAGGCAGGAGGTGGCTGTGGTACAGCCGTAGGATTGAATTTTTGGGCTCTCTGATGGGTGAGGACCCCATTTCTGCTCGCACGAGTGGCTGTGTTGGAGCGGAAACCTCAGCGCTGCACTCCAAGTTTAGGAAGCTACTTTTGAAAATTGGACATCTGGCATCGATGAGGCTGTTAGTGCTATTTGTGAGCCGAACACATTGCTTTTCTCAAGGGCGGTGATGCATTGTAATTCTTCGCTGTTCATTACACAGAATATTTTCCCAGTTTAATATCATAATAGTCATAATTGCTCTGCTCATAAGGACCAAGGTTTACTAAATTCGAACGATGCAATGGATGCAAAACCCACATAAGAGTATTTTATCACTGATACTATAAAGACTTCCCTATAGCAAACATATTTTTATACTCTGCAAACAGCTTTAGAAGATTAACAGAAAACATCATAAAAATACTCCTTAAATTAAAGATTGCATTGACTTCAGTGGTTTACCCTTCCCCCATACTACCATCCTAGCAATAAAAACACGATGATGTTTACATGGCTTCCAAACAATAAAACACTCATTTTTCATTATTTCTCCAATCTCATAATGTCGAGTTGTGTTTATCTATAGCTCAATACCATTTAACGAAAGGCCTGACATTTAAGTGAATGCTGATAGGAAACAAGTACAGAAAATGGTTTATAAACAAATTAATGGGATTACTGTAAGCAAAGTAATTGGAAATAAAAATGGGATCTATCAAAGAAACAATACTGATAGGTAGTTTGTACCTGAGGTGCATTTTTCCAGGAGTTTTTAAACACAGGGCTCTGTCATTACTGAAGACAAAAACTATCCTGTCTGTCGCCCACGTAACCAACTGGCCTTACCTCCCTCTCCTCATACTTCTGCCCAAATTATGCACCAGGCAATTTTGCACCTTCCTGGAACTACCCTGACTGGTCAAAAAGGCAGGAGGTCTGGAAAAGAAAGTTTATTGTTACGTTATTTTTCTGCTATGCCGGCAAAGCGACCCGAAAGGGTTTAAATCATTCTAAGTAGAGGTGGCCAGAAGCCCCAGCAGCAAAATCAGTGCATTTTTCGAAGGTAATTTCAAAAATACAAAGCCACCTCCTCACACGCCAGCCCCGTCCCTCAGCAGCTGGCTCCTCCGTGGAGGCAAAGCCACTGTGCCCATGTTTTGGCTTAGCGTCTTTTTGATGGGCCTGTCCCACTGGCACCGGAAAAGTAGGAACAAATAATTAGAGCGGAGAATAATTATAGCCGTAGCACACTTGAACGAACTGGTGACTTCTCGCATATTTCTCCTGGCGGTAGACAGGAACACAGTATAATGGCTTATTTGTCACTACGCTGGAATTTTAATATACGTGTGGGAAATAGTTTGCAGGACACTGTTCCCCATAGGAAGTGCCATATTGTTTCCAAGACACAACTTTATTCTGCTCTTCATTTGCTAGAATTAAAATTATTGATCTCCTTGGGAAGCACGAACCCTCTAACAACGATTGCTCTCAAACACAATGGCAATACTGGATCCATTCATATAATGGCCTTATCACAGAGGTGATATTGTATATTATTAGGTGGGAGGAGGGCAGGGAGTGGGTTTAACCACATCATCCAGTCAACCCCGAAGGTGTAATTCGATATAAATCATTTTTTAATCAACAGGAGGATGTCTTAAAGTCATTTGTTTGCGGTGCCTGTTTGTATTGAGAAAATGCCGCCATATTAAAAAAGAGTTTATGTTTCTGGATGTATTTTTTTTTTTTTTTTTTTTTTATTGGCCCACAGTGCAATAGGTAAATGAGATATTCTCAAATCAGTATTTGTCACTTGAGATAGTTACTTGTCTTTTGTAGGAGATACACCACCTCAAATGGTAGGTCTCCCTGGTCTCTAGTCCTTACGTTTACATCTTGCCCCAATTTTGCCTTTATTTGTTAATTCCCCCCGCAGTTAACAGTAGGGTACGTGGCCGTGGTCCGCTGCTGAGCACCCTGCCCGGGGCACCGTGGCTGGAGACACGATTTGGCTTTATTTACTGGATTGAAAGCCATGCTCAGACCCTATCATATGAATGGATGGCAAAGAAACTACTAATTGTCTCCTGCACTCTGCGGGTTAGTGGTTTTAATTGCATTTAGGTGGTTTATTGCATTAAAAGTTATGATTTTAACGTAAAAGAAAGAATGGTGTCTTTGAGAGGGAAGGGTGGTGTCCTCTTGGACCTGCCTCAGGCCAGCACGGTTGCTGTAGAGGGAATAGGAGAAGGAAAGAGTGAATTTGTGCTATTCCTGCAGAAACGAGGTTGGTTTGGGGCGGTATCGCAGCTGGCCGGTGTGTGGGATCGCTGCTAGCTTCTAAATGTCATAGATTTTCCCCCTTCCTGATTAAAGATGTGATGCCGACGGGTTGTGTGGGCAGCCTGACCTTTCCCAGCACGGATGTGCAGATACCGGTAGGATTTCAGCAGCGCCCCGGTCAGGTATTGCTCGTGGTTTGGGGGGGGACCCTCGGGATGTGAGAGGGACCCCAGGGGCTGGGGCTGAGTCTGCCCAGCTCTGCTGAGCCTTGGCTTCCCCACCACTTGGGGGGAAAAAATTCCCCTCTCCCGACTTCCACATCACTCAATCTAGACAATTTTTCACCTGCTGTGAGATTTCCCAGCCAGCTGGTTTGAGTCAGGGAGGGTAGTTGGGTTTAGAAGGCAAAAGTCGTCCTCCTCTTCTGTCAGGGGGTGGGAGCCCTCTGCCCGAGCCCCGGAGCACGCGGAGTCTGCAGGAATGGCACCCTCTGTTAATTAGCCCTGAAAACCCTCTGCTCCGTCCCGCTGTCTGCACTGCTGATCGCTGCTCAGGAGCTGGAGCAGGATCGAAGAACTGACCTTGCCTCTTCTCTGCAGTTTTTGCACTCTCCAGTAATTTAAAGGGTAAAGAAAAGATCACTTAGCTGTTACAGCGCTTAACAATTACTCATCGTATTAGCTGTACCACCCCAAGACATCTCGCCTAACAAATGAATCCGCTGCACTGATATTGGATTCTTTGGAAAATTACTAAAGATTTTCAATTATACATGCTTCTTTCCCTAAGTTTAAAATGATATGTGCATGCATTATGGACTTAAATTAATATTTGAGCTATTAATTGGAGATCGCACTTGGCAGCCAGTTATTTTTTGTGGTGCGATGCTCGTGTACCCAGAGATAATAGGATGACTGCATTTTTAGCAGCTCATAAATAAATAAAAATAAATGGAATTCTTCAGGAGCTGCTCATGCCGAGCTATCACAATGAATCGATTTGATTGCGGGGGCATTTGCTGGCTGACCTTGCCCATTGCCTGGCGCCTCTGTGCCATCCCTCTGGACCTGGGAGGGATATCTTCAGTGCTTTCAAGGTGCCCAGCACATGAGCAGCACTACAGCTTTGGAGCATCCCCATTGATTTTTTTTGGGGTGTGCTGTAAACAGAGGGTTGTGAACCATCGGGTGAACTTCATTCCTTTCTCGAGTTTGGGCATTAGCCAGGAGCAACCTGCTATTTTTATGCCTTCGCCAATACCCGCAAGGAGCAGCTCTGTGCCTGCATCGAGTGAATAGCTGTTTTGAAAGAGGGCTATTACATGTATTTACTAGTAATCAGGTGAAGACTCTGCTAATTGGCAAAGCGTTGTTTTAAAGGTTTCTCAGATAACCTGAGCTCTGTAGGTCAGGGGAGGTGGGGAAAAACCTTCTTGTGAACTATTTGTGGACATTTTTAAGCATAAGGTAAGGTTACTGTGGGAATGGTGAACTCGGCTTTTAAAAAAAGGCCAGTGACCCATATAGGGTTCAAATTGTTTATTCATAATATTGTATGGATGATAGTAAGTGCTTTAATGTGTGCATTACTGTGTGTGGAAATGACCAAGAGAAGAAATAGGCTTCATTTGTCAAAAACTCATTAGTCTTTTTTTGGGGATCTTTAAATGTCCCTGCTGACCGTCTTGTGGGTAAGAGGTTTATTTCTTCGAGCTCCGTCTGCACATCGCTCCATCCCTTCCCCTTCCCACGTCCTGCCTGGCTGCGGGGCTGGTGTCTGCTGTTGGAAGGGACCACGCTGGAAGCAGCCTGGCAAAGCTCCTTCCCTGCCCGTCTAAATTCGTTATCAGTTACGCAACCAGGGTGTCTACACAAGAGGGGGAAAATACCAACTTACAGGAGTAATTTCATTAGCAAGTTAAATCATTCCCATGTGTCAGCTGTGTTTTAGGAAGACAAAAACTCTCACTAAACTGTTTTCCGTGGCTGATCATGTCACTCATAAAGGCTGCTGAAATCAAAGGGGGCTATTGGAATCTTTCACACGGCTGCCTTTCTGTCCTGGTTCCCAGGAAGCGCTCTCAAACTCACAGCATTTCTGATCCATCAGTCCAAATAGCTCTTGCGGTAGCAAGAGACCTCTGGGGCTGTCAGAAAATATAAACGGCCGCTTTTCCTTTTATTAACAAAACCTATTAGCGGCAGTTGTCTCCAACATCTCCGCAAACAAAATCTGCTCCAGCCCCCTCGCCCACTAGTGGGAAGGAGCTCATTTTGTTAAATGGAAATGTGAGCAACTCTCTTTAAAATAGCGCAGGTGGTGTTACTATACGCTGCGTGCTAAATGGTTTCGCTGTAGAGAAGGGAGGTGTGTGTGTTTTGAACCTCCAAATTTTTCCTCTTCTCCTTATTTGTGTGTTAATTATTCAAGCCATTATGAAACAGGATATACCTGGAGGAATCAAAGCCCCGTTGCACAGAGCAAATTGAATCGAAGTTCATTTCAGAGCAGAAGTAAAACACAGGAAAACCTGCAGGTGAGACCTCAGGAAGATCTGAGGCACGTCAACCAAACTCCTCGTGACTGCCCTTCTTGATGCCAGCAACAAGCAGGGGTTTGAATGTTCCCATGCATGATGCTCATGTGCATCCCTGGAGGAGCGTTTGGAGATGGGTCTTCCATTGGTGATGGAGACGTTGTGTTGCACATGGGACACCAGTGCCCAATGGATGGGAAGATGTCCCTGTACCTCGGTCCCGTCTCTGTAAAGTGGCAGCTCTTTGCATGACTAAGACACTGGGCTAGTCACTGGGTTTGGAGAAGGCCTCATGTGCTGTGCTAGACTAATATGTTACTGCCGTTCTCTGTTCTTTCTTGTATTGAAAATCCTAGTTGAGCTATTGAGATTCAAACTAGTAGCAAGCAGTTGTTTTGGGTCTGACATCACTGGGTTGCCCTTGAACCCAGGTGTTTACCCATCCCACAGAGGAGCCGTTAGCATCTTCTCTATGAACCACCCCACAAGTTCCCTTTCCTTCTCTTTTCTGCAGTGTTTGTATGTTTGAGTGTCCTTGTGCGTGTGAAGATCTTGGCATAAGGGCAGGATGGTTGGCTCTGCTAGGTCTAAACAAAAAGAGCAGGTTATAAATTACTGTTTGCCGTTTTTCACTTTGATCTCATATTTAAGTGGTTTGAGATTTAGAGTCCACTCAGTAGTTGAGATGTTGCCTAGTTACCATTTTTGATATCACAGAGAAAGAATAAATAAAATGGCATTTTAATATTAAACACTGTGGCTTGAGATGTAGTCCCCGTGCACCAGACAGCCAAGTCAGAAATCCTCTTTTGAAAAAGCTCTGATTCTTCCCAGGAGACTTTGAAAACTGTCCTTTTTAAGTTGTGATTTTTTTCTTCTTTTCTTTTTCTTTCTTGCTTTTTTTTTTTAATAACAGTCCCTGTGTTACATTTGCTCTGCAGTAGGGAACGCAAATCTGAGACTGGGCGTTTTGTTGGCGTGGCCCATTAACCCCAAGCATAAATTCTTCCTACTTGGGCATGCTGTTTTGGGCACAGAAAAGTCCAGTGGCGCAGTAGCCACCCCCCGAGCTGTTGCCCGCTGTTGTGGTGTCATGGTCTGCAGTGCTGTATTTTGAGCTGCCACACGCTCATCATGCTCACGGCAACAGGTTACAGAGCTCCCCGCCAAGCTGCCTCAGGAGAGCAGACGGCTACTGCCATTCCATGATGACAATTTGTGGGCAACGCCTGCTCTTGAGGTGGCTCTTGACTGCCCACCCTATTCCATCCTCAGTGCCTTGCAACTTCAGAATTAGGCATTCTTTTTGCTTCCCAAACCTGACATTCGAGAAGTGCAGATGGCACTGAGAAATGTTTAATTCGGCAGCAGCTATCTAATCAGCAAAAAGGTGAAGATCCATGCGGGCAATTTCTCGGGATACTGCCTGGTTGTGGAAAATCTTCGTATCTTTAACAATGGGCATATTTAGGAGTATCTGGCATGCAGAAGATATCAGCCCCTCAATCAACCCATCATGAACTCTGGAGAGGGCAGAACATAAGGTGTAAGCATCCTCCCTTCTAGGTGTCACCCATTGCTTCACCTGCTAGCCACGACAATTTGGAATGGCTGAGAGCTCCTCTCTGCCCCTGCGCTTTGTCCTGACCTTCCTCTCTCATCCCCTCCTCAGTAAGAATGCACTGATGCTAGTTTTTAATTAACAATAAAGAAGAGGGGTCTGGAAATTTTTACTCTCAGGACTATTCAGTCTTATAGTTCCCCTTTTTTTTTTTTTTTGTGCCCTTCAGTAAAGACATTTGTTTGGGCTTTTTGGCGAGTTTGTTGTAGTAATGATGTGTATTCAGGCTTTCCTGGGTAAAGCCTGAAGTTCCCTGGGTGTTCTTTCCCAAAAGCAGATTAAATTACAGAGTTCAGCAAGCGCTTTGTAATCAAGAATTATAAACTTTCAGCTGGCATTTATATTTAAGAGAAATCTACAAAATGGTAAGAAACAGATAGCTCAGGAACCTGAAGTGGCTTTCAAATCATTAACATTGAGAGATGTAGACACGGCAATACTTTAACTGTACGGCTGTTGCGTATCCCTTAATAACCAGCAGGAGTAAGCACTATATTGGGCGCTGAAGACAACGCTCATTCATGCAAAGGCTTTCAGTTGAGTTTAATTCCTGCAGCAACATAAAGTGATGAGAAGATTCCATTGCAGCCAGGAGACATCAGTGAATCTTTCCCTAAACGTTAACAGCAATATATAAGTACACATATATACAGAGAGAAATAGCTATAGATGTCGATATTTTAAAAGCTTGCCGTGCATGTTTTCCAGTGACTAGAAATATCGTGTAGAATGATTTTTCTGGGTTTCTTGTTAATGAATCAGAATATCGATTGTTTTCTGGTACAAAGAAATTTTCAGGCAAAAGTCTACTTGGATCTGGAGTCGTGGCTGAAGACGTGTATTCACCAATTAAGATTAAAATTCTTCCACTGAAGAATTAAATTTCCGCACTGAAATACCTTTCAAAGCAGGCAATGTACAGTATGAGCTACTCAGGGCACTAGTATTTGTTTAGAGTTTGGATGGACATTAAAATAAATGCTAATTTATCAAGCTAGAGGAAATCAGAAGTTAAGCTGCCCCCAGAAACCTTTTTTTTCTGCCCCATGGGGCCACCAGGGATCATTTCTAGTGCCTGGAAATGTCTCTTCCAACTTGCCCATCAGTTGTCTACACACGGTTTTTTGGCAGCGGAGGGAGACGAGTGCCAACAGAGCGGAAAACCTCCCAACAGCTTTAGGAGGGAGGTGGGAGCCATACCACGAGCTTGGCTTTTCACCAGCTGAAGTGAACACGTGCCCTTGCAGACCAGAAGAATCCGAGTTCCCCGTTGAAAAGCTACCACAACTAGTTTGAAGATACAGGGTGGGGAAAATGGCCAGTCTGGATGAATAAGGAGCTTCTGGTGGGACTTAGGAATAAAAGGAGGGTTTACCACCTTTGGAAGAAGGGACAGGCAACTCAGGAGGAGTACGGAGACCTCGTTAGGTTATACAGAGAGAAAATTAGGAAGGCAAGAGCCCAGCTGGAGCTCAACTTGGCCACTAACATTAAGGACAAAAAAAATCTTTTATAAATACATCAACAAAAAGAGAGCCAGGGAGAATCTCCATCCCTTAATGGATGCGGGGGGGAAAGTTGCAACCAAGGATGAGGAGAAGGCTGAGATACTGAATGCCTTCTTTGCCTCCGTCTTCAATAGTCAGACCAGCTATCCGTGGGGTGTTCAGCCTCCTGAGCTGGAAGATAAGGATGGAGAGCAGAACAACCCACCCATAATCCAGGAGGAAGTAGTCAATGATCTGCTTCTGCACCTAGACACACATAAGTCTATGGGGC
>VXBH01006317.1:659674-684107 GCA_013400035.1 Rynchops niger
GCAGAAAAGGACCTGGGGGTGCTGGTGGACGGCCAGCTTAACATGAGCCAGCAGTGTGCCCAGGTGGCCAAGAAGGCCAACAGCATTCTGGCTTGTATCAGGAACAGCGTGGCCAGCAGGAGCAGGGAAGTGATGGTGCCTCTGTACTCGGCACTGGTGAGGCCTCACCTCGAGTGCTGTGTTCAGTTCTGGGCCCCTCTGTACAAGAGGGACATGGAAGTGCTGGAGCGTGTCCAGAGGAGAGCTACCAGGCTGGTGAGGGGTCTGGAGACCAGGTCATGTGAGGAGAGGCTGAGGGAGCTGGGCATGTTTAGCTTAGAGAAGAGGAGGCTGAGGGGAGACCTCATTGCCCTCTACAACTACCTGAAAGGAGGTTGGAGAGAGGTGGGGGTTGGCCTCTTCTCCCAGGTGAATAATGACAGGACCAGAGGAAATGGTCTCAAGTTGCAGCAGGGGAGGTTTAGGTTAGATATGAGGAGGAATGACTTTGCTGAAAGAGTGGTCAGGCACTGGAACAGCCTGTCCAGGGAGGTGGTTGAGTCACCATCCCTAGAGGAGTTTAAGAAACATCTAGATGTGGCACTTCAGGGCATGCTCTAGTGGCAGAGATTGTAGGTTGTTGGGTCGGACTCAATGATCTTAAAGGTCCTTTCCAACCATGAAGATTCTGTGATTCTGTCATTTGTGCAATAGATGTGAGCTTTATCCTCTTTGTAGACAAGGTGCAGCAAAGCAGAGTTAAAAGCTAGAGAGCTGCCTTAGCTTTTTCCCTGCATTGCGAAGCTCAGCCCATCTCCTCCTGAGAAGGTGTCCCCTGGCATTCCTCTTTGAGGACTTTCTCACTTTCTCTCTCTTTCTAGGTCTTTCTAGTTCAGAGAGAAATGTTTTCTTTTGATAGTCCCGACCTGAAGCCAGTAGGACAAATGTGTCCTTGTGATATGCAGGATTTCTAGATAAATTGGCACCGATTTAGCGTGGGCGGAGGAACTCTGTATCTGCAGGACAGTAGAGCTTGACGTCCTCAGTTATGTGCAGATAAATGAAAATAAGGAATGCTTTAAAAATAGGAAAGATAATTTTGATTTAGGATGAAATGAAGATGTAAAATGGTATTGCAGAAGGAAATCGATCAGTTCTTGTAATGTACGTATCTGGTAAGTGCTTAAGCCAAGGGAGTTGAACAGGTTACCTAAGAAGCTATCAGGGACAGACACATTCTGAAGCCGTTTTTTACTGTGGTTGTTTTCTGTCTTTTTATGGAAGTACGACCCTTAAAATCTTTATATCTCATCAAAGGATAAACATTTGCTGTATTTCAATGTTAGAAACCAGATAGCATTGTTTTTGAGCCATTCATTAGGGAATTTTATTTTCTTGATTTACTTTGTTGTTGCTCAAATTACTTCAACAGCAGCGAAATCATCCTTCTCAGTTTTAAGCAACTAAACCCCTGTCACCTCTCTGAAGATGAGACCTTCACTCTGTAGTTGTCCCAAATATATTTTGCAGCAGAATTATAAACTATTAAAAAATAAGCTTCTATTCTGAACACTACAAAAAAATCAGCTCAGGTGGCAAAAGCTGTCTTCCCTATAATAAAACCCTTTTTTGAAAATCTGGTTAATGGAAACTACATCACTCAAGCTTAGCTGGCTAACAATATCTGCCAGTTTAGCCGGCAGT
The DNA here is from genome assembly GCA_013400035.1 of Rynchops niger. Lineage (NCBI taxonomy): Eukaryota > Metazoa > Chordata > Aves > Charadriiformes > Laridae > Rynchops > Rynchops niger. The sequence continues at coordinate 661,358 of VXBH01006317.1, forward strand.
TTGGGAAATTAATCCATGAAGCTTAATTGGCTTTATATATTTACATTCAAAATATACAAAGGGAAACTCTAGTTTATCTGACGGGCCGCCCACGCTTCTCTTTGATGAGCCTCATCATGAAGAAAGACGGCTTCAACCGAGTTTCGAAAAGAAGCTGTAAAGCGTTGGGGATCTTGCAAGTCTCCAGGTAAGGCGACCTACATATCAAAGACTTATCTCCTAAGCTGGATTTTTCATAAATATCATGTGAAAGGAGTTGATAGTTGATTTCTTTTTCCTTCTATCCTCCCTCCTCTTTCCTCCATCCCTTGGCCATAAGAAAAAGCTATTCCCGTTCTGCCCGTTCACACTTTGCCTCCAAAGCACACAGCCTGAGCTCAGAAAATCAACAAATAACCTGACTTGTTGATTCCTGTCCAAATGCCCATGCTGACCAGCTCTGAGAGTGATTATGTTTATCAGGCAAACTGCACCTGCTGTAACACCAGCCATTCACATCTTATAAGAAGATGCTCAGCGGTTTATAAGGAGAATTTAGTGCCTGTTGCAAGCCACGAAATCAATTTCCCAAGCCTCAGTGGACACCCAGGCCACGGGTCCTTCCTGGAACCTAGCTCAGATTGAATTATAGCTTCAATTCCACCTGGCAAAGATGATGTTAATGCAGAAGATCAGTTAGGAGAAAATAAATAGTGACTGCAGGAAAAATGCATGTGGATGAAAGAGAATGCACTTACTTAAATGAAATAACGTCTTCGAGATAGCATCACATCAAATCAGGAGGCAGCTTTTAACTCAATAGGCAGGAGATTAGACATGTGATTCCTGAATTATGAAGGGCAGCTGCACACCTGAGTCCCAGCAAGTTATGATGAAAATTGTCCTGAAGCCTCTTCTGGAGCTGCAGTATTTCCATCAGTTGTGCTCCATTTTGGTTACGAGGTTAAGCAGCCCACCACGCCTCTACTAAACAAGTGTGCTTCCTCTGAAAACCACTCCCTCGCTCCCTTGATTTCTAGGGATATCCTAGCAACAGTTTTTGTGCAAGGTTTTATTTTCAGAGGTACTGCATACTTCGCCCCGTGCCTCAAAATTAAGCTGCAGTGTGTAGTTTTGGTTTAATGGCTGCAGGTTTCCCAATGTCTCAGGCGAGGTGATGGTCCCCAACACGCCACAGTCTCGTGACGTTTTGGCAGTTCAAGTGAGAAAGAAGCTTTGGGGTTTTATTTTGTTGCCTTTTTGTCTTTACGCCCTCCCCAGCCAAGGTAAGGTGTTGTCGTGGTGGTTCAGCTGAAGCAACACCAGCAGCCCCAGAAAGAGCTGGTGGGCCGGTGGCCCCTCTGTGGTGGGCTGGCTGGTTAGCTCTGGAGGGCTGGTGCATGGTGAGTAACTCAGGGCTGTTTTTAATAGTGATGAGCACGCTGAAGAATGACTGAGGAAAGCAGCTGATGATCCACCACTAGCTTATGCAGGGAACGCTGGTATAACTTGACTTTATGCCACGATCAGCAACTAGTGACTGTAAAACAAGCGATACCATTTGCCTGCGCCTTGCTAGAAGGAGAGAGAGGGTGAACATCACCCAACACCACCAGTCCATACGTGGCTGCTAGGGACAAGCCAGGTATTTCCAGAGAGGAAGCTGGTGGGTATCTTCATCGACCACTGAGGCAATGACAAGTGGAGGAAAACTTTTAGATTTCACTTTGGTGAAGGTAATACCGTAGAAGAGCTGACCAGCACAAATAATCTGGCGGACGTGAACTGGTGAAATAAAGTAGGAGAAACAAATAGAGGTTTTTCTTTTCTTTTAAGAGCAGACTTTGAGAAATGAAAGGCAGCAGTGGAATCATCTGGAGGGAAGAGTGAAGTAGAGCTGCAGTGATTTCAGAGTGAAGGAAATATGGAGCTTTGGAAACCGAAGGCACAAAACCTATACAATCATAGAATAGTTTGGGTGGGAAGGGACCTTTAAAGGCCATCTAATCCAACTCCCCTGCCATGAGCAGGAACATCTTCAACTAGATCATGTTGCTCAGAGCCCCAGCTACTTAAATTATTTAACATTTAGGTCACAAACAAAAGGTTTTTTTGCAGTGACTGTGAATAGCCATCTTGGAAAGACTATTAGGAGTAAGTAAAGAGGTACGTAGGCAGTAATATGATCAGCAATAAAAAATAGGTATTGAGGGTCAGAAAGAGGTCATGACTTGAAAGGAGACCTTGCTCAACTCAGGCTCAATTAGTCTTGAGAGACTGGGTAGCCAAGTGAATCACCAATTATAAGTCTGGTACCAAGGACTTTTATGACTTTTCTCAAATCAGGGGTGGTACGTATATCTGGAGAATAGCCAACACAGTACCTGAGTCCTTTTATTTAGGAAAGGGAAAAAGTGATGTGGGTGGTTGTAGCCTATTTGATCTGACCTTGGTACTCTACAAGATAATGGCACCAAGGGAAATAAAAACCAGGGTAAAACTCACCGTGATGGATGGCAAAAGGTAGATTGTGCTAGACTAACCTATTATCTTTCTGTAGTAGGATAACTGAAGTGACATCTCACATGATGGGCGATGGGCAATGTGGTAGAAATGACATTAGAGAGGAAAAGAGATTCTTAGAAGAACCAGTAGGGTGGCTGGTGGCATCAAGTCACTCCCTGCAAATGAGAAGCAACAAAAAGGACTGAAACAAGGAACAGTTTTTATTTTATTCAAATCCTGCTTTAGGCAGGATAATCCTATTCTTCCAAATATTTAAGTTTCCAAAAGGAAGAAAAAAAAAAAAAGTTAAGCTTTGTTTTGTATAGCCTCACATTTCCCCAAGGAGAAATCCTTCCTGTTGCTTCCATCAAATAGGCATTTGTCCTGCTCACAAGTCTGTGGCTGGGAGCAGAGACCAGTGTTAGGAACGCCGCTGCCGTGGGTCGGGAGCAGGGCACGAACCGTGGGCAAGGACGGCGCTCGTTTGGCACAGAAAAGTGGAGGTGGCATTAGGAACACACAGGCTACCTTGTAGGAGAGTACTAGAAAGCACAAAGTAGAGAACGGGAAAGTCAAGGAGACAGCAGGACCCCAAGACTCCCTGTCCCTTTGCCTTTGGCTGTGAGATGGGGAACTGCAGCAAGGGGCTGGGCAAGGATTCCCGCAGCAAAGCACTGCATGAATTTGACAAAGCTGGGGCTTTTGGCCATCTGGAGAACTTCAGAAAGTTTTATTTGGACTCACCCTGCTTTCCCTTTGCTGCCGTGGTGCTAGTAATGCTGCTCACCAGCTCTTCTCCTTCCTCTCAGTGTATCAGCCACATGTTTATTTAGAGCCTCACGTGCCCACTCTTGCTGGATCGCTGCTGTAAAGAAACATGATTACTAGTAATAAGAAGGACAATCAAATTACTGAGTTTAGAGTCGGAAACTATGTTTTCAGCCAGGAGGATACAGGGAACAAGGTCCTTTAGTGTCATCCTGGTGAAACTGAGGTGACTCCAGACGGGTCAGCGTGTTTCCTATGTGTGGAGTAGCCCTCTCCCAGGGCCCCGTCCCAAAAGAGCGTTTGTTCTGTCCTCGGCGTATTTCAAACACATTGGGGAAACAAGTTGGTTTTGTCTAAATGACAATTCCTCCTGTTTTTTCCTAAGGAAACGGGCAACGTGGCCAGTACACCTTGCCAGCACTGCTCTGCTTCACAACAGCCCCATCTCCTTGATACGATGCTGAACTTTCCTCTCTCCAGTTTGCTGTGTTTCATTTTGGGAGGTGTTTTATAAAGGGAAACCCATCCTAACAACAACTAAAACGTAGCCATTTCCTAGAGTTACCTGTCAACAGACAGAGGGATAAATCAAACCTCAGATCTGAAAACTACTGAATTTCAGCATTCTAACTGTTCTTAGACAGCATTCCTCCCTTTTGGGAACTGGAAACAGAATACACCCCGGCATCCTTTTAGTAGAGCTTCCCCCCTGGTTGTGTTTTAGAGTAACCTCTTTTAGGGCTAATGAGGTAGTAAATGATGTATTTCTATAGCATTGCCTGACATCTTGCCAAGTGCTGGCTGGGTCTGTCACTGTGGGCACCCCTGGGCTGCCCCGTTGGCGCCGCGGCTGCCGCTGACTCTTCAAAATAGGATGGCTGAGCTCTGCGGGAGGCCGGTTCCTTATTCATCCCCGACCCTCGCTGCAACTGGGGGATTAGGGGCGATTTTAAGCCTAAACAAATTCAAAGGACTCGCAGCAGATTTTGTGGTTACTGCTATCCTGGGGCTTGCTGGATCCCAGAAAAAAAATTTTCCAGTTCCCAGCGGGTTGTACTGGGAGGAAAAGGAAGGTATCGGCTCACATGTAGAGCAATAGCGAAAGCTTACAGCAAGGCTGGGTGCCATTGAAAAAGTCATCAGATTATTACCAAAATTTAGAATCACAGAATGGTTTGAGTTGGAAGGGCCCTTTAAAGCCCACCCAGTGCCACCCCCCTGCCCTGGGCAGGGACACCTCCCACCAGCCCAGGTTGCTCCAAGCCCCGTCCAACCTGGCCTTGAACCCCTCCAGGGATGGGGCAGCCACAGCTTCTCTGTGCAACTTTCTCACCTTCCAGCAGTCTCCTTCAGGAATTGGCATTGGTGGCACGGGTCTCGGAGAGCAAAGTCATACCCAGGGCTGGCAGGAGAGAGCTTATGTTTGTGCATTGTCCAACACCTCGGAGGGGTGGAGTGACCCATAGAAGAGCTCTGCAGAGAGAACCTCCACTCTTGCTGCCTTGTGTCAGCCCTCCTTCATTGCTTCAGGCATAACAAATCAGGTTAACAAAGACCTGCTGCTTTAAGGCTGGCTGATAACCCAGCTTGGTTTGGCTGCAGTGGGCTTAGCAGGGCTCAGGAGAGCAGCTCCTGGGCTCTCCTAAGGAATGCGGGGGGTCTGGAGGAGGGTAAGATCCCTGCATTATGGATTAGGTTTCTGTCTTGTTTGCTTGCTACATGCTGGGCTCTTCCGTCTCCTGCTTGCTGGATGTTTTCTGCTGCTTTGAGGAATCCAGTAGGAAACTGCTGAGCAATGATTAATTGCTTCTCCGTAGGTGACTTGTACAAATGTGTTTTGAGGCAGAAGTACTGAGCTGGGTACAGACAGCATCCCAAAAGAGACAGTTGGCCTCTTACTGAGACAGTTTTTGTGCTGAATCCACCAAGGACAAACAGACCAACCTACTGATGTTGTCGTGTTTCTGACTGAGCTGCTCCCTGCTCTTGGCCTTGGTACCCAACACAGATGTCAATGTTCAGCCTATCCTTTGCAAGCTCCTGTTTTTACCAGCCACCTGCCCGTTTGCTCATTTAAATCCTGGATTGTAAAGACTATCTTCGGAGCAGAGATAATCTCGGTGCATCTCATTTACTCAGCACTTGCTCTAACAGCGCTGTGGTCCCTCGTTAGGTCCTTAAACGTGACTTCAGTTAAAAATTTGCAATAGCGGTTTGCCAAGTTGTCTTTGTTTTCAGGCCCGCTGTATTGTAGCTCTCTGAAATGAGCCGGCCACTTGATTATCCCTTATCTAGGAAATCCTTTGGGAATTAGGTAGCTTCAGGCTATAGGTACCAGCCTAGGTAAGAGATCCCTAATTTCCTAGCAGCAAGTTGAAAACCAACCAAAGGAACTGTTTTTTCACCCAATGCTTCAAATCACTATACCCTGGGTATCCCAGTTAAAGGATCCCTAGATATGCCATATTTTCCCTTAAAAGTCTGGTTCCTACCGCCATGGGACTGGATTCAGTGGGCTCTGGGACAGCTATTTTTCTGAATTTGCTGGTTTATTTTATTCAGCTGTTGCTCTCTTGGAGCCTGCCCAGGTCTCACCAGCAGCGCAAACAGCTGCCGAGTGCGCCGTGCTTCAAACCCTGCTTGGCTGCCGATTCCCATTTCCCGGACGCTGGCACAATCAGTCTGAAGGATTTTCACCCTGCACGTGCCAACGGTGATGGCCGCTGGCCTGATGGACCCGCTCTCCTTAATGACTTGTGCAGGGGGTTGATGCAGGCTGGGGATGATGCCTGAAGAGTTTCCTAAAGGAAATAGGATCTGCACGTCCTTTCCTCGCATTGCTGTAGCCTCTCTGTGCACGAGGGCTTGCTGAAATTATATATAAATGGTACACCTGGCTTTTTGATTTAAGCATGTGTGTAACAAATAACAGAGCTCACATAATTTATCTGTGTGTCGGGATTTTTTGGGGGGCTATGGCAGCGACTTGTCTCAAACCTGGGCAATAAGCGCAGGGAACCAAAGTCCTAACAAATTTTGATATGTGTTCAAAACAGTTCAAAACATGAAATAAGTTAATATTGCAGCTTGGATGGGGAACTTTGGGCTGGAGTGCAGTGCTGTCTAATCACTGGTGAACCAGGTGTGCTAAGTAATGCTTAGGAGGCAAAAGTTTTCTTAGGATTAGAGTGTCAAATAAATTCAGCTGTCTCTAGAAACAAGAGCTCTTCTCATATTTTCTTGTTTTCTTTCCTAGAGATGCTTTCCTAGTGAAATCTATACTCCTTAGATGCAGATTTGATGAAAAAACGATGAATGCATTTACCCCTGGACTTCCTTACCCCAAAGGAACGCAGAAGGAAAATATAATCAGAATTTTGCCTCCTATTTGCTTTAGAACGCTTTTTGTGTTTAAAGCGCTAAATGACTGGCATCATACTAAGGAAACTGATTTATATTTGTATTAGGTTTTGATTCACCCGACTGAAAGAGGGAGCTTTGGTTAAAATGACTTTGCTAGCTGGCCAGCTTACACCCTTGAAGGTAGAAGCCTTGCACCAGGTAGCAGTGAAGCCTGTCTCTCCTCTTCCTCCATTCTGGGTTAATGCGCTTCAGGGATGATGAGAAATAGCAAACTCAGAACTAACAATTGTTTTTTTCATGAGGGGCGGAGACTGCAGTGTTCAAGGAAGGTAACTTTAACTGGAGATGCAATGGGACTCAAATGCCTAATTGCTCTGAAAAGTCCTTGCTTGCATGCGGAGGACTAGAGTCAGTAGAAAGAGGATGATCGTCGCGGCTCAGTGCTGAGTCCTTCGGAAGGAACCCAAAGTCCATGGGAACATGGTGCTTGTCCCTTTCGCAGCCACTTCCTTCACTGCCTCTTGGTTCTCCATGTTAATGTTCTCCTGACTCGGATGCTCTTCCACCTTTTGCTGTTCATGCTTCACCGCCTGCTTTGAGACTCTCCACTTGCTCATACCCACCTTCTTCACATTCCCAGGCTTTTGCCCAAGCCCTGTGTTCTGCTTCTCTCCTCTCCTCTCCCTGCTTCTTGGCCCTTTCCTTTCCTTGGCTTCTCACTGTCTGATACGTCTCATGTGAATAATTATTTTCCAGTCCTATCCTTCGCCATGTTTTCCCCGATGCTTTCTGCAGATGGGGGAGGCAGCAATGGTGGAGGTCTCGTGATGGCGTTGCTTGTATTTAGCTAAAGCTGTTGCTGGCCCCTGCTGTGACCAGTTGCTTTGTGATGGTACAGGTCACTGGGACAAAGAGGCATGCAAACAATTTTGAGGTTTTGCTACTGAATGTATAGCCAGGATGGATTGCCAACACACATTTCTGGATGCCACTGTGTAGGATCTGGGCTCATGGTCATTAAAGTCCTGTTTGCAGCGGGAAGCTGTATGGAAGAATTCTGCCTGTGCTGCCAACATGGTCTTGGGGAGAAACTTGGAACTGAAAAGTTCTTGCTTCATCTGACTGTATTTTGTGCTGTCCCATCTCACAATACCCCCAGAGGTGCATGAAAATGATTAAAATTCTGATTACTCATATGAACAATGTGGAAAAGGACAGCTTTGGAATTAAAATTCAGAGAGAAATTGAATCCCATAACAAAGTCTGCATTTATATTCAAGATATGCTAATATGCTGTTTCATGAGATATTTGAATTCAATCAGGAAATCACCTAACAATAAAAGCCTAAAAATATATGCAGAAGAGAAAGTAAGTGAGAAAGCCAGTTGATGGCATTGATAAAGTCTCAGTACAGATCTCGACAAACCTGATTGATGGCTTATTTTTTAAAGATTTTTAGACATTAATCCAATGCAAGCATTTATGCCTGCTTTCTTTTTGTTAGCTCTTGCTTGGTGTTGGCACAGTGAAAGAACACAGTTCCTCTCTGGTTTTTGTTTTGTTTTCTGTTTTTNTCTGGCATCATCTTGAAGTTCTGAAGGGATGAGCTGGTCTAGACAAAGCAGTAGGTTTCTAATTTACTTTATTTATTATGTAACTGAACGTAATTGCTAATAGAAAAACAAGTTACTACTGGCTGATGTGCCTAGTTAACAAGAGCAAAGACCAATTCAAATACAGCTCCACTTGTGTTTAGTAACATCACTTGGCTTGTTGACGGGCATGGCAGGAGCTTGTTAGCTGTTTTGTACAGCGGAGCCATGCGGCCTTTGGAGCGGTTGCGGGAGGAAACAGGAGCGCGGTAGGTGGCGGCGGTGCCCAACTGCACCGATGTCGCTTGTGCTTGGCCCCTTGTGCAGCTCTTGGAGTCCAGGTGTTCAAATATCTGTGGGCAATTAAGCACGTTGATTATTGTGCATATTAAGAACTTGGTGTCGGGGCCTTCATCGTTAGAGAGGTCTCTGCTGTTGAATGGCAGCCTCTTGTATAATTTTGCTGGCAGCCTTGTCCGCAGAAACCGAGTGTTTGCAGCAGAGAAAAGCCAGACACAAAGGTTGTTAATTGGCTGGCCATATGGGAGATACTGGAGGGTTTTTTTGCAGAGCTGAAGTACCTCCAGGAGATTTTTCTGAAGCGAAGAATCTCAAGTAATTGCCTTATGCAATAGGCAAAGCACTTGACTGTAAAGAGCCCGACGGTCGTTTGGAGACCTGAGATATCCCAGGGGTGCTGTCTGCGGGGAGGGGTGTGAGGGAGGGGATGCTGGGTCCCTGTTAAACTATTAGAGGTCTAGCTATGGTCCATCAGATTTATGAGTTGTTCTTGATGGGGGGGAGGCTGAATAAGGGGGGCTTATTCAGGGGGGCTGCCCTCTGCTAAAGAGTGGCGAGGGACTGCAGCTCGCGCTGCAGTGCTGCAGGTAGATCCAGTGAAAACTCGTCATCTCCCAGCAGGTCACAGTGTCCTGCGTTTTAGGAACCTGCAATTTTTGTAGGAAAACTGCTGTTTCCGTTCCAGGAGCAAAGGATCTTGTACGCTGAGCTGGTGCTGTTGTGCTGCCCACAGGTGCTCCGATCGTGATGTGAATTTCCCTGGGGCTTGAGTGCTCCTGTGTCACACTGAGCAAAAGAAGTTTGCAAGCTGTACTTACAAAGCTATAATAACTTAATTGCATCTATTAATTCTCATACCTGCTCTTTAAACACTCTCATTTACCTTTGACTGCTGTGTGACATGGCATGGCTTTTTCTAGAGTCACTTAGCTACTTTTCCTGTGTAAATGTGGTTTGTATAAGAACTACCACATTTTTTGCAAATCTGGAACTATGGATTCATCTCTCTGCCTGTTGAGGTAAACTAAGACTAATTTCCAACCCTCACCCAAAATTAAAAATCATCCAGGTTCGGTCTTCCTTAATGACCGTTCATTAAGGAATCCCATGGATTCATTGCGTGGCGTCTTTGCACCGATAAATGATTCAATAACAAGGTTTTGTCTTCATGGTTGCGCTTGTGTTGCTCATCCTTCCTGGTGCTTTCCAGCAACCAGAAGTGGGAACATGGACAGGAAAAGTCAAAAGTTTCATCTCTTTCTTTGTTACTTGCTCTAACACCTCCAAAGCAGGGGAAACCTTATGATGAAAGTCTGTTCCTGTGCAGTTTCTGTCCCCCTGGCTGGATTCCTCTCCCACATTTAAATGTGTCTCTCAAACTCCAGGGTTTTTTTTGTGTCTCTGGAAATTTGCATGGCTCAATATTGGCTGGTTTTATGTTGATTGCCGTGAAGATTAGGAGAACCTGTACTGCCTCATACAGGGGTCTGCAGTATCGAAGTCCTGACAGAACACTTATTCCTAATGACTGCAGTGCCTGTGGAAAGGGAAAAAAGAAATTGAAGACATCCATCTGGATACTCCTAAATCCTACACCCTGTCCTATTTATAAAAGTCATTCTGAGCTTGTATGGCACAAAAGGACAATAATATTTCAATATCCAAAAGTAAACCTTACCCTGACTGGTCTGCTTGAGACTTGGGGAGTTCTCGGCTCTCTAAAGTGTTTGTATTGTGGAGGAGCACAACGTGTGTGCGTGTGTGGTCAGCAGCCCTGGAGGCTGCTTGTGTGAATTAAATTATGAATAAAACACCTTTAGTACTCAAGAGCTTAAAATACGTTGCTGCCAGTGTTCATTTAGGGTATGGATGTGGAATACGTCACCTTTGTGTGCTGCTGCAGGTGTGGAGGGGGAGAGAAAATTATTTTCATGCTTGCAGGTCAAGGAGAGACCTTGCTGCTGGTAGCATCTACCCAAGTGTGAGAGTCTGCCTTGTATCTGAAGAAGTAGAGCCTAACCTCGTGCACCAAACACGTGAGGTCCGGGAGTTTCTTATGTTTCATTTTGAAGTACTAACATCTCCATTTATATTGCATATAAATAGCCTACGCTTTGCAAATATTCATGGCTGGCTTGTCTGAGAGTATGAAACAATCCTACTGGCATGTTTCACTTGCCTGTTTTAAAATGTTTGATACTTGGTTTCTGGGAAGGTATTAAACAACTTTTGGATCTTCTGTAATAACTAAATCCAGCCTGGCCCTCTTAATTCTTTGAATAATTGCAAAGAGATTTGCAATTCTTTATGGAATGAGTGTTTTCCCAAGACTACATAGACATTACCTAAATTTTAGGCTAATCTAATTTCTTTATCTGGGTTTAACAATTATCATAATTCAGGTACCACACTGAGGTTTCTTCATAAAAATAGGAATCAATTATGTATTTGGGAAACTATATGAAATCTTGGACATAAGATTTGCACGTGCTTATTCCTCTTTTCCCAAGGAAACGCAAAGCTCAGGAAGTTTGGCATCTTTCTTCTCCTTCCCCTTTGTCCAAAGCAGTAGGTAATACATGGGCCCATTTCACTTAAAGTTTAGGAAACGTAAAATTCGCTGCTCACAAAGATACCTAATCTTATATCTCTCCAGCTTGTGGAAATGGGAGAGTGATTGATGCTAGCATGATCTTAAACACAAGATTTGTGATGCTTGTACGTGGAGGACTTGGATGTTAGTAACTGGATGAGTGTGAAGAGGAGGCAGAGAGGAAACTTATGAAATTCAACAAGGGCAAGTGTAAAGTGCTGCACCTGGGGAGGAATAACCCCATGCACCAGTACAGGTTGGGGGTGACCTGCTGGAGTGCAGCTCAGCTGAAAGAGACATGGGAGTCCTGGTGGACTACAGGATGACCATGAGCCAGCAATGTGCCCTCATGGCCAAGAAGGCCAATGGCATCCTAGGGGGCATCAAGAAGAGTGTGGCCAGCAGGTGGAGGGAGGTCATCCTCCCGCTCTGCTCTGCCTTGGTGAGGCTGCACCTGGAGTCCTGTGTCCAGTTCTGGGCTCCCCGGTTCAAGAGGGACAGGGATCTGCTGGAGAGGGTGCAGCAAAGGGCTACCAAGATGCTGAGGGGACTGGAACACCTCTCTTGTGAAGAAAGGCTGAGGGATTTGGGTCTCTTCAGTCTGGAAAAAAGACGGCTGAGGGGGGACCTTATCAACACTTCTAAATACTGAAAGGGTGGGTGTCAGGAGGATGGGGCCAGGCTCTGTTCAGAGGTGCCCGGGGACAGGACAAGAGGTAATGGGCACAAACTTGAGCATAGGAAGTTCCACCAAAACATGAGGAGGAACTTCTTTCCTTTGAGGGTGGCAGAGCCCTGGCACAGGCTGCCCAGAGAGGTGGTGGAGTCTGTCTCTGGAGACATTCCAAACCCGCCTGGACGCGTTTCTGTGCCACCTGGTCTGGGTGACCCTGCTCTGGCAGGGGGTTGGACTAAATGATCTCCAGAGGTCCCTTCCAACCCTACGGTTCCATGATTCTATGATTTAGTTCAGTTTCGGTGTGATCACTCAGAGCCAGACTTAATTTCATGTGAGTCTGAAGAATTAAAGCATGTATTTTTATTTTGCATCATGTGTTTTTTTCCATTATTTTGAAGCAGGGTTCTGCTATGGTTAACATCTTTGCTCAAAGGTTGAGTAGAGAAAACACAGGCACGTCAAGTTTTGTCTTTAAATTTGGGGTACTCCCTTGCTGGTGCAAGGATGCTCAGAACTTCAAATTTAAGATACTTGAGAGCAAGGATGTTCTGATACGTGTGGTGCTTCTTTCTATACCTCCTTCTATTTTTTCTTAAAGTCAATGGAGCCTAGTTGTGTTTCTTCTGCACTGAACTGGGGAATGAGCTCCAGGTGTCATCGTGCCCAGCTGTTGTTTGGTCTTCTGTTTGTCCTGGGGCACCCGCTTCTCCTATCGGATCAAACATTGTGCTGGACATGCGCTCTCTGGAGCAGTTACTGGTTGTCGCTATGTGATTTGTTGATACTAACGTTACCTGATACTATACTACTGATTGGTACTATATTACTAATTGCTGATAGTAATTTGTAATAGCTTGGTCTCTATATTTACTTCATTAATCATAGGTATATTTGCTAGTGGTGACTTTTTCTTTGTGATATTTGTCGTAATCTGGAATAATGTACAGAAATGTAGAGGATAAGAGCTTCTGTCCTTGTGTATTAAGAAATTCTATGACCCCATGGCTGACGATCGCCATATGCCTGCAGACTGGGTAACCCTTTAGGTCATGGCAGGTCCTTCTCTGCAGTTGTGTGTTGTGTAGATGCTGGTGTGTCCCTTGCCCGGCTTTGTGCCAGGCGGGCAGGGCTGGATGGCTCAGGGCAGAGTGTGCAAAAGGCTGGTTCCTGGGCAGTTTGGAGTTGGCCATTCTGGTTTTTGTTGGGTTTTTTTTTTTTTTTTTATGAGATAAAAAAGTGTAAGTACATAAGTGTGAGTTGTGCTTTCCCAGGTAGCTGCCGGCCAGGGGGCAGCACTTGGCCAGCTTTATTTACTATTGCAGACATAACTTGAAGCTTTAGCTGGAAAATCCTCCCACAAATGCTAAGTGAGATTCATGGGTAGATTTTATTCATGTGCAGCTGCTCTGTCATAACTAAGTCTTTCTGTCAGTGTTTTCTGTCTGGGTTAGCTGGAGCCAATGTGTTGAGCTGTACATATGGAGACTTGCAGGAAACGTAGTCTCTGTGAAATTAGTTATGAGTCCCACACAAATAGGTACGGCTTCTTTCCTTGCTGTCCTCTAGTGCTCTGGTTATTCTCCCAGGATGCACAAGGCGATGTTTCAGATCTGTATCTGGGGCAGGTTTTGAACCGCAATCTGTCCTTTCTGTATGAGTAAAACCTACACGTTCGCCGTTGGAGGATGGTCTGTCTTGCTCAGTTATGTGAAGCGGAACAACTGTTTACTGAGGCTGTGAAGGAGGATGAGTAGTTTCTAGTTTGTGTGAAGGCAATCAGCTGGGACAGGGTAATGCAGGTCATGGCTCCAGACAGTGTGAAACAAAAGTCATCAGAGGAGGGATTAAGAAATAGTTGAGAATGTTTTCAGAGTTGTCCTTTGAGAACAATCTCAGAGGAAACTGGGAAGAGAGTTTGGCTCAAATGTCTTCTCAACTGATCAAGTAGAAAAGGGATTTGAACTGAGGTGGCACTATTAGCCCAGGCAATTTCTCCTGCTGAATTTCTTCTGCTTTTATTAACTATCAAAACAAAATGTTTTATTTAACCTGGAGTAAATTTCTGTCTGCTCCTCAGTGAGTGTCATTGGTTTGACTAAAAAACCAAAGAAATCAATTATTCTCATGGCTTTCTGTTCAACGTGCTTCACTCTCCTACCAAAATCACTTAAGAGTGTTTAAACTGTGGTGAAAATAGTACAAGGTTTTTCGCACTAAAATGTAACATATGGTAGACTAGTCAGATGAATATTGGGAAAAAGTATTATTGCTCATGTCTAACAGCTGGAGAATTGTATTATCATTATGTGGTTGGTTACTTCCGAAGGGATTCAGAAACTCCTCATGGCGGAGATCTCCAAAGAAAATGGCACTTCTCTGGTAGCCCAGGACCATGATGTTTAAAGGTCTCTGCAATATTAGCCTTGGAACAGGTTGTGTCAATCACCGTATAGCAGTCTTGTGTAAATTCAGCATCACAACGGTTGCTTTGAGAGGTGTTCACGTAACTAGGCGCACTGTTGGGAGAAGACCTGATAAAGATGGAACCCTGGGTATAAGATAAGAAAAAAACCCACTCCCATACCTTCAGGTGGAAGCCCAAAAGGAAGGTGAAGTCCACCCAGTGTGACTTCATGTACGATTACCTGCCTTATAAGCCACTGGTATTTTTTTACTCATGTATGCAGGGAGGTGATGGTTTTCAGAGACAATCCTGCCCCTCAGCCCCACGGCATCCAAGCTGCAGGAGCTATGGTGGAAAATGTTGTAGTCAGGCTCCACCTCCAGGTTATCCACACCTTGCTGAAAAGGAGAAACATCTTAAGACAGAAAATAGATGACAGCCATGTACCCCTTGGCATACAGGTCCCTGGTTTGGGGATCCCAAATCAATAACAGGCAGGAATGGAGTGCTAGGAGATCTTGTTATCAAGCATTGGATAACTGGATTTACAAAACCAGTGGCTTTTCAGCTTGGTGCAGAAGACCTTTGGGGAAGGGAGGTAGTTCTGGTTCACAGTGATGAAAATTATAAATGCTTGTGGTCCAAGTGGACACTAAAAATGCTAGGGACATTGGAAACTAGGCTTAAAGGTAAAGTATAAGCTGTTAAATTGGGCTGTAGAGATCTGGATTGCAATGATACCGTTGTTGGAAGTGTTCCCATTGTATCCAGGGCTGTACATTAGACGCGATTCAAGAAGTATCAAAGATGCCCTTTATCATAATGACCAGAGTGTTTTCAAATTCTGTGCCTTGTGGTTATTGCATGTATGAAAGGGCCATGTTTTCAAAAAGAATTATAGAATGGTTTGGGTTGGAAGGGACCTTAAAGCTCTTCTAGTTCCACTAGACCAGGTTGTTCAAAGCCCCATCCAGCCTGGCCTTGAACACCTCCGGGGATGGGGCAGCCACAATTTGTTGTAGGAACTGAGTAATTCCCCAATGAACAGCATGGTGCTCCAGGGTTACTTTAATGTATTTTTCCTGGAATGAGGATGAACCAACAATTCCTACTCTGCAGGTATGGCTGCAACACCCGATGAGGTGCTAACTGCAATCAGGTGAGAACACTGAGGAATAGATGCGTAACGAACTGCCTAATCAAAAACCCATTATACTCTCAGAATTAATAAGATACTGAGTGCTTCAATTAATACTGGGCATTTTGCAGAAATCTTTTTTTGTTAATTTAGTGTTTGTTTTTTTTTTTATTAATTTAGCAACAATTCCTAGCAGGTGACTATTGGCAGAAGTTGCAACAGAACTGCTGGGGTGCTCAGAACTGGTTCAGAGGTGGATCCTAGGCATAGCTAGAATCTGGATGTTTAATAAAACATCTATTATGCATTATTCCCCCACATCTACAACTAGTTATATTTGAAAAGATTAAAGCATTGGTATTCTTGCCTCATGTAAGTTTGATCTTTCACGTGAATACTTCCATGCCCACTGAGAATATATATTAATCTGAACGCTGAGTTTACTTAAGCAGAAAGTATATATGTAAACACCTTTGTGTGTGCAAGACACGCACACTCAAACGCCTATTTGCATAGCTAAATGGAGGAGTTAGAGCTTAGAGATACTGCAAATGTTTTTGTATCTGCGTTCAACAGATGCATTAGTTTCCATTTCTAAAAAAGAAATGGTCTGTCTCAAGTAGTGTAAACAAATCTGCTGTGTATTTTTCTTTTTACAGAAATAATCAAGGCTTACTTTGGAAAACTCTTATTACATTTCAGCCAGTACTGGAGCTGATGCTCAAAGATATTTCCATTTCTAATAGACATTTTTTGGTTGCTGGTAGTTTTGATCTTAACTTCTGTGCTGCAATCTGGCATACGTGGGTATATGTATATTTGTCTTGGTGCAGGAACACGTGCTTATAATGAAGGTTGGCATTTTGGGGATCAAATTATGTCTCACACTGTGGGGTGCCAGCATCAAGATTTACTCATTACCCAAAACCCTCGACTTGGGTTTTCAGAGGACTTCAGGTGCTTCTTGTGCACCCTCAAACTTCCATTACAGAAATCAATTGCCAATGGTCCAACTGCCTTTGCGGATCTTCATCCAGTCTTCCAAAATTGTGATGCTTTCCTAATTAAGGACAATTTGCAAATTGGGACTTCTCAGTAGGTAAAAATCAAAGTCCATTGAATCCAACTCCATGTAATCTGAAGAAACACAGAATTTCTGAAGCCTTTGACAGATGTAGTCCGAGGCTTAGATATTGAAGCCAGAAAGCCCCTTAATTTGAAAAGAAACTTCCTTTTTTCCCTTTCTCTAATCTCCTTTCACTGTAAGTTACTGGTTCCAGCAACTGAGCTGAAAGGAAACCTGAGCCATTTGTCTGCACCTAAATATGATGATTTAGATGCCTAAATGCAAGGGATTTTTGTGCTGAATCTTTATTTGGAAGAGCTGTCTAAATGTAGTCCAGTATTAGCTATTTAAGGCCAAGTGAAAGACAGTTTCCTCTAGGTTTTTTCTTTCTTGGTTGACATAAGCCTCTCCCTGCTGAAAATCCCCTCTCGGTTGCAGAGCTGTGCATTTTGTATTTAGGCACCTGACCCTCCCCAGTAATCATAAAGGGAATTTGGGGATTTAACTCTGATTTCCATACCAGGAATGAGTTGCTTTTAATTTCAAGAAAGTCTCAGTGCCATTATAGGCCTCATATTTTTTCTGAAATTAATGTTTACATCCAAATAATAAACTGTAGGCTTGCTCCCTCTTCATCTCTCTTTTAGAAAAATTTATGTTGGGTGACAAACACATGATTGCATATAGAAGATTGAACTGTTGACCATGTGCAGTTTTTTAGTTGATTTAGAAACACAAATAGCCCCATTTGAAATGTTGTCCGGGCAGGAGCAGGCCCAAAAGGAAATCAGGTATAATCACTAATACTTCTGGGGCCTGAAAAAAAGCCGTCCCAACATTGGTAGTATCACTTGTCAAAATCACAAACCTACTTCGTTAGATGTCAACTTTGAAAGCTGTTTCTTATTTTTTACAAAGTCATCATGTTGATGCATTGTAATAAAGCCTCCTTTATTTTAAGTAGCACTATTCAAAACTTTCGGTTTGTAGGTGGTTTTTGCCAAGGCTTGTAACTTCTTTTGAGGGACAGTCTAATTTTGGCGTGTTGCTAGCAAAAAACACTTGCTGCTCTGGTGTTTTTGTAGGTTTTGAAAATCGGGATTCTGTATTGGGCAATTCCTCAAATTCCTCATGGGGAAGATCAGACTGGATTTTATTTTTTTTCTTTTACCCTTTGGCCTGAGTTTGTGTGATTCTGCAGGAATTAAGTCTCACACAAACATAGTTCTGTAAAGTCGGGCTTGTCCTGCCTGAGCAGTCCCCTCATGTGGAAATTCATCCTTCAAAAAAGACATTGGCTTGACTGATATTATGATACAGTGTTTAGTTGCGATGACTCAATTTTTTTGAATGATCTTTGAAAAATTGGCAGAAAAGGGTGAAAAGATCCACAGAATGGCCTTGGGGCTGGGGAAAACGCATTATAGTACAAGACCTCAGGAACACAATCTGTGTAGTCCATCAAAAAAGGAGATTAAGGTAACTTGATCTAAGTGACTTCCTGGTGAGGATATATTGGCCTCTAAAGTTGTCTAAATAATGTAAAAAGGGGGAGAAAGAACTAATGGTTGGGAGTTGAAGCAATAAAAATTCAAATATGAATTAGACCCGATTTTTTTATAGACAAATGTGGTTAACCGCTAGACTTGGCTTCTATTGATGTCTTCCTAGCCCTAGTGAAAAATCTGTTTTTAAAGTATACTTTTTCTAGAATGTAATTATTCTTCAGTCATGTATAATCTGCTGGGCTCTATGTAATGGCAACTGGATAAAGTACAATATACAGGATTTTGTTAGAGCACTTGGTGGTCATTTGTGCCAGTAGAAGCATGCAATTTATTAAAGGAGCTATACTTGTGTTCGGTCAGACCTAAGATCTAAATCTCCCTTCCCCAGACAGGCTGAGGGACACACGACATCCGTGAGAAACAGGGAAATATAACAACTTCTCCTTTAGTAAGGGGGGTTATTTTGAGCTGACCTGTTGGAACGGTGCTGGGCGGCAAAAGTGTAGCCGTGGTGTAATTTCTCAGTGCGGGAGACGCTGGAAACAGATTTGATCCATGAAACGTCGAAATACAGGAGCTGACAAGTTGCTCCTTGTCTGTGCTCCGGCCTTAGGAAATAGACCCACTCTCAAAGAGGGCTTTACATTCTCTTGAAGTGCTTTCAAGGAGACAGAGGCGTAATGCAAGTTAACATCTTTTGCTTTCACCGACACGTTGGGAGCCTGTGCTGTAGTTTCCAAGCCCCAGAAGCTGCCTGCCTGCCTCTGGGCTTCTGTGTTTCATTGAATGTGCTCTCAGCACACAGCGAAAACCACGACAAGATGTTATTAAGAATCTGATGTGCTCTTTGTTAGAACCGTTTCCTTGGAAAATATTGTTTCCCCAGATTCAAAGCTGTTAGAGAAACCTTCCGACTCCGATGAAATTTTACTAAAATTGAGAAGAAATAGAGGGGAATTTTTGCTTCCTTACACTTGAAAACAAGTTATATAAAACACCTTAGAAAAATTAGTCTGAGGGAAAAAGCTGAAGTCTTCTGTTCTATGTCACATTACCCCACGTTGTTCAATAAGCTCATTTTGCAGGAACGTTCAGCGTGACGGATGCTCTTGCCTGTGATGGTGATCATGAAGCAGAGGATGATGTACAGCTGATGGAAACACACTTGCTTTGCCTGAGGTAGAACCACAGGTCTACAGTGGAATTTGGGAGATTTTTACTCTCAGGTTAAGCCAGTTGCCAATAACAATGTATTTCACAGGTGGCAAGGAGTTTGGAGAAGGTAATTATTTTCCTATAATTCTGATGGAGTTTCATCGCTTTTGGATTCACAGAATACAGACCCAGATATCTTTTAATTTGAACGCTGTAGATGACAGGCTTAATGACCTCTCTCTGTACTAACTGCAATAAAATCAACCCTATCTTCATCACATCTTACGTCCTCAATCTTCCCTTAGTTAAAAGGCCTTTGGCTGCTCTCTCCAAAGCAAGTTTTCCTAATTTTCCTATAGTCATCCTTGTGACTCTCCTCTGACCTCTCCGCTTTTTCAGTATCTTCCTGGTGCTCCAGCTGTAAGAGTTCCAGCTCTGCCTGCTGCAGGGAGTAGTTCGTCTCTCTCTTCCTGCCCTCTATATCCTTCACCAGCACTCTCCTCCTAGACCCAGTGTCATCCTGGGAGGTCATGACTAGTGGTCTGAGAAGACTCGAGTCTCTAGGTGGGTACTAATTGTTTTTTTTACAATGTCATCCTGGCTCCTGATGGTAGGAGCCGTGTTCTTTGTTCATATTTGCATGACCCTGTGCTGAAGAGCAGTGATGGCACCTCCATTCCTCATTACCAGGCAAACTAAGTGACGTGAAGCTGTACACCTGCCCACTGAGGTAGACATACGGGAAACTGCCTAAGCTCCCCATGGAAGTCCTGTGACTGCTTCTGAGCATCAACCCAGCGGCAGCCTTCCCCCTGGTCATCTCCTTATCGCTCCAGGACCTCCTGAGAACCAATGTGAGCAGGTCCAGAGAGCTGCTCTGTTAGCCCAACAAAAGACCTGCTGGAGCACTTGGAAGACAACTAAGATCCCCCACCGACTTTCTGTGTTGAGTGTGCTTCAGGGCTGGTATCACCACCTTGGGGTTACTCCCGCTCCCTACCTCTGTTGCTAGAAGGCTTGGTGCTCTGAGACTGTGCTGGCAGAGGTTTCTGTTCACCTTCTGCAGCAAAGAAACCTGCGGAGCTGCATGAAAAAAAAAAAAAAAAAGGTGAGTCAATATGACTTTAGGAATAGTGTAATTGTAGGATTAGAGGTTAGAGCCCGCACTGCTGGGGAATAGGTAGTATTTGAAGGCTCATTACCCTGCCATTTTAGGAAGGAAACCTTGGAAGTCTTCAGTACAGTGAGAAGTGTTATTCCCAGACACCTACTTTATTCCCTCTATTTCTGTTATTTTCTCTCGAGTTCTAGTGTGCTGTGTTTCAGTGTTCTTTGTCTTTTGGTAACTGAAATTTAGACACCGGCAGTTTTAGTAGTCTGTATCAAGCCATATCTTGCATTTGTGGAAAACAGGGGGCAGATCTGTCTCTTCCTTTCTCAGGTGCAACCAAACAGGTTTTTGTAAAGGATCTGGAACTCCTGTCCCTCGAGCTTGTCCATTAACCTAGTCACCACCAATAAACATCTCTGTGTCGTGGAGCTGGTCAGGTGTAAACTAATAGTAGAAATTCAAGTACCTTTGGCTGGGTAACTCCACAGGGACTGGTACAGGACAGCAGAAGGCATTAAAATGCTAGTTTATACCAGATGAAGATATGTGCTGTTAGCTGTGTCCTCTGCTTACTGCAGGCATCATTACATGGCATTCTTTGCATCTATTTCTGAGTGGGCCACATATTTTGCTTTTGGGGAAAGAAATCATGGGGTCAAAGGCATTAAAGTAGAGCATAAGAAGATATGGGGGAGGAAAACCTCTTGATGGATGGGGAGAAAGATGACATCTGCAGATGAACTTATCATTAAAATGAAACAATCTGTGCAACCCGTTTTCTTTTTTTTTTCCCAGATCTCCTTTTCCAGCCTCGCTTAACTTGCAGTTCTCATAAAACTGGAGATGGGCAATTTGCTTTATTGGCGATTCAGATGCTAGCAGAATAGGGCTGTGTTTGCCAGTCCACAAACTTCACGGACATTAGGCAGTTCCTGGCAATACCAGTCTGCTGTATTATTTCTGCTGGAGAGTCACTTTATGAAAAAGCAGCAGCTGCTCACTGAAAATAAACATCTCTTGATACTGTAAGCAAAAAGCTGCCTTTTAATCATTAAATGCTCCGTAGTGTTAAAAACCCAAAATGTCTTCTTGACAAAAATGCTGCATTATCACTGTCATGCTTTTGCGTCCTGTGTTGAAGTCTTCTCCCTTTTACTGGTTTTCCATGCATATGACTCCTTTGAGTTCAATAATGATAACCTTTGAGTAATTAAAATAGAATTAGAGCCTACTAATACTATATCCTAATGCCCTTATAGCATCAATACCTCATCGGGGAGCATGCCCTCAATTCACTTTCCTATAAATCCTCTTGTTGGCCAAAAAAAAAAAAAATCTGCATGGAGGCCCCTGAATGATCAATTCACTGTTTAAGAAGGAATGTGCAAACTGTGGAGGTTTTACCTAGACGACTTTATTAATAGAGGTAGCAAAAACTTCCTGGTGAAATCCATGGAGAGCATACTACGTGTGGGTTTTTTGATTTGGTCAGGATTCCACCAAGGAATCATGAGAATACATCTTTGTGTTGGGGGACCTTGCAGGCAGCTAAGGTTCTCCTGTAATGATGTAGAAACCAATTGATACAAATGGTGTCAGCTCATGGGGCTGATGCCGGGGGCTGTGTCTCTGCAGGGGAGTGAGGTTAGGGCATGAAGACACGTTTGGTTTTGTTGGTTTCCTCCACTAAAAAACTTGTAGCTCTAATGTCAGGTGGCAATGCTGCTTATACCTTATCTCCCAGATTTGCTCTTGGAATCCCTGTGCTTTGACCATCCTCTGGGCACGCACACTGCTTTACTGCTGGGGTGGTATTTTGAGGCGTGATTCAACCTAGGTGTTATCCTGGGCGCTCAGAGCACCAAGGCAGCACAAGCGCCAAGCTCCACCTTGTCCCCGCGGTCCTCTGGCACCAACCTACCATGCTTGGACTACTGTAGGGCTCTCCGCCATACAACCATGTCTCTTTTAAAATCCCATCGTGGTGCCCTGCAATACGGCCCTCACTTTTACAATGAAATAATTGCAAAAGTGTTGTAATTTCAGGCACCCTGGGGGTGCTAGATGGGATCCAGAGCTGTGCATTGCTCCAGAGAGGGCCAGCTCTGAGCTGATCTGATGGAAAGCTCTACAACATTTTGCGCGGCACCAGGGGTCGCTTCCAAGGGCAGATGCCTTTAGCAATGTAGACACAGCCATTGTTAGACTTCCCTGGATTATAAACCTTTATTTTTGCTATTGCGACTGGAAACTGTCCGATGCACCATGTTTGGCTACGTCATCTTCTGCTCTGCAAAAAGCAATTATGGATACAGCCTCTTGTCTTTGCAGCTTGAATAAGCCAGGGTTTCTAATAGTTCCGGGCAAATGAAAGGAACAGCATTTTTTAAAGGAAGACGTCTCAAGAAATATGTGCCCTCCATGTGCGCGGAGCTGCGGTAACATACTTGTTAGCCTAGAGCTTTCCGCAGGGATTTGGCAGATAAAAAACCACTGGCCGTCACAGCTGTGTCAAACTGTCAGAAAACACTGATTTGTTGAAACTGCAACTTCATGAAGAGATGCCTCTTTTTTTTTTCTTTCTTTTT
>VXBH01006317.1:684183-695047 GCA_013400035.1 Rynchops niger
TTTTTTCCTGGGGGGTGGGGAAAGTTCATAGGAAAAATTTCCCTGCTCAGAGGTGGAGTTTTTGAGCAGACCAACAGCTTTAATGAGGCGGTTGAGTGAAGCGAGGTTCAAGCTTGGTGGTGTTGGACCCCACAGCCAGAACTTCACCTGCTCCTGTTGTGCTGGCATGCGAGTCCTGACGTGCTCTCTCAGTGCACACTTAATTATCTTCAGGTTATGATGTATTAATGGAAATCACTTCCTAGGGGTTTTTTATTTGTTAGCTCTCATGACAACTTTTCCATTATTTCCTTAGGGTTGGCAGCAGGCATCTCAGCCTGCAGCTTCCCTGACCCCTGCTTGCTACGGCTGTGTGTAGACACTCTTCCAGCCCCTGGAACTGCGCTGATGTATCAAGGTATGTTAAAAACGTACAGTAATGTCTCGTGAATGGCTTGTAGTTCTGCCAAGTGACTGAAACATCAGGGAGGCTTCACCGAGAGCAAATACGGGCTGTTTTATCCTGCTCAGCATCGGGTAAAACATGATGTTAGCAGCTTGGTTTGCTGCCTGTGGATCTCCACTTGCCCCAAGCTCTTGGGTTTTGGTTGGGGTTTGCTGCTAGAGAAGGACTTTCATGTGATGCTTACCAGGGTGAGCTCCTTTGTTTTGTTCTCATCCCTCTGAGATTTCCAGTCCATTTTAATAACCATCTGTGATAGATGGCGCAACAAAAGAAGCCTTGTTAAATCCTTAAAAAAAATTAACGTGTAAGCACTTTTCCCAAGGAGGGCAAAAAGAAAGGAGATAAACATATGATAAGCAAGACGTTAGAACAAATGGCTGGCAATTACTGGTTCGCTTGTTATTCTCTGCAATCATGAATCCAGAGGGTATGAACATGCTTTTAAATAGAATATCTGGTCCAGGAAATCTCTTCCAAATCCCTCCTGATTACAGGTTGTGATGGTGACTGATGATTCTGAATGGAAATGCCAATTTTTGCAAGTCTGCGACTGGTTGTTCAGGTTCTCTGCTATAACAGAGAGGCGCATGTGAGAAATTTGCCGCTGCCTCTTTCTTTTTCTCTTTTTTCTTTTTTTTTTTTTTTTTTTTTTTTTTTTTTTAAGATTTGATTATTGTGAGGTTACCAAGGGTTTCTGAGAGAAAATGTGAACTGTTGTTTCCGAAGTAAACACTGGCAGCCACCCGAGTGCCTGTAGTGCATCCTTCCCTGCACGCAGCTGCTTATTCAGTTCACGTATTTGCTTATTTATTATTTTCCCCAAACCTGGGGGGTTTTTGACCCAGGGTTAACGCTTCCAATTTACCAGTGCATCGACATGCATTAAAATGCACGGGGAAAAAAATGGAAAGAGCGGTGGTTTTGGGGGCTAATTAAGTGTGCCTTTCTCTTGCTCTTGGTTATGGATTTGCATGTTGGCTGTGCCTTGAGCTCAGAACTGATGCATGTGTGGCCCCGGGCTGGGTGCAGCATAAATAATTCCTATCCTAAAATACGGCAGTCCAGGGGAGGTGGTGTGCTGTGCAATGCCGGCTGTCCGGAAAGGATTTGGGTGGCTTCCTAGCATATTTTTACCTCCCTCCTCCCCCCTCCTCGTTGCTTGTGGGAGTTGTGAGAGCAGCCGGACTCAGTGCAGTGGGGACGGACAAGCCTTGAGCAGGCAACAAGGGTGAGAACCAATGGAGATTGCTGAGTGGGGAAGGGACTTCAGCTTCCCCAGTGCCTGATTAAGATCCCTCCCACACTGTTAATTTACTGGATATCTTTTTTGGTCTTCTGTTTGTGGAGACATTTATGGCATCTTTAGTATTCCTATGGAGGTTGGAGAGAGGTGGGGGTTGGCCTCTTCTCCCAGGTGAATAATGACAGGACCAGAGGAAATGGTCTGAAGTTGCGGCAGGGGAGGTTTAGGTTAGATATTAGGAGGAATTACATTACTGAAAGAGTGGTCAGGCACTGGAACAGCCTGCCCAGGGAGGTGGTTGAGTCACCATCCCTAGAGGTGTTTAAGAGATGTCTAGATGTGGCACTTCAGGGCATGCTCTGAAGGGCAGAGATTGTAGCTTGTTGTGTTGTTTTGATTTTTTTTTTTTTGTGTGTGTGTATGGTTGGACTCGATGATCTCAAAGGTCCTTTCCAACCATGAAGATTCTGTGATTCTATTATTCTATGATATCTAGTTGCTAGGGATGTTTTGGTTTTAATTTCAGTGAGTCAAATTTCAATGCGAGTCAAAGCCAGTCCATTTCATCCTTCACATCACAGAAGCTCTGGGGTAAAACCACTGATTTTAAGGGTTTGCTGTGATACCCTTAAGCGGATTCTTCCATGGACCAGTCTTGTTTTCTGCACTGATGGCAGTAAAAACGTTGGTGCCACGTCCATGCAGATAGGTAGGCAGCCAACTTCTGTTGACACTATTTGGGATTAGTCCAGAAACTTCCATAGCACTAGGATACGAGGCCTCACAGATCCCCAAAGTAGTCTTCCAAAGAGGCAGGGAAAGATTTTCTGAGCCTCTGGGAGTGAACGGTTTTTGAGGAGCAAGTGCTGATAGTCACTGAGAGTTAGAGAAGCCCAAGAACTGTGCCCTGAGACGGCCTGGTGCTGTGTCAGCATCTCTTGGTCAGGGTTGTTGGAAAGTCTGTGAAAGGAGAGAAGGCGGCAGCATGGCAGCATTGCTCACTAATGCAATGCAGATGGGCAGCGTTTTGATGTGCTCTTGCACCTTGGTTATGATGCTTGTGGAAGCTGGCCATCAAACCATCAAGGAAGAGCAAACAATTGGTGGGAACATAGGTAGGGTCTGCACAAGGCTTTGAATTTAAAGTTGTAGATAAATTTAATTGCAGTTCTCTAAAGCAGTCTGAGCTCTTTATTTGCTCAGCCCTTGTCATCTGGCATTTAGCAAAACTGGTAAAACGCCATGCTGTGGGGATGCGGTGCCCATGTTAGCGCTTGGTGCGTTATCAATCTAAGCGCGCCAAAATGACACGTCTTTATTTGAGGCTGGCTCTGCAGTCTCTCCCAATGAAGTAATCACAGCACTTCTAATATAGTCATTTGGTGCTGCGATATCATTTCTACAAGTGCAGGAAGGCAATACTTCAAGAAAAAATAGAAAATGAGTGTGGTTCCCTCGTGTTCAGACTACATGAAGGTATATCTGCTATTTAATTTATTGAGTACTCAAGGGCACCTGGCAGGATAGATGTTCCAGTCCCAGCCCATCTGAAATAACAAGCCAGGAGAAGTCCCTGCTACTGATATGAAGTGTCAGGAAAGAAGAAAAGCCTGCAGGAAAGAGAGCGTTACGGATTTTAGGCAACGTGCCAGAGTGTAACCCTACAGAGAATCTTAATTTGATTTTTAATCAACCATTCTTGCAGCGAGTTAGGAAGGAGGATTTCAGAGGAGACTGTGCCCTGGTGCTTGCACTGGACAAGAGGGCAGGGCTGCCATCAAACAGAATCTGCGCATACACCTTGGGGAAGAAAGCAAAATATATGCTCGGCGGCACCTTCCTCTTTAGCATGGAGAGGCCAAGAAATCAAAGCAGGAGGAGGATGTTTAGCACTGCTCTGGAGCTCAAAGCCCAGTGTTTTGCATGAATGCAAACATAATCAGTACAAGAGACGAACATGGGCTGACAGCTTACGTTTACTGGCAGAAAATCAGGTAGGTGTGATTTCTAAGTCAGGCTGAGCTTCTTTAAGATGGGCTCCTCAATGGGAGCCGTCTGGAAAGGCACGTGAGGCAAAGACAGAGGGATGGGGCCAATAGGCTGCAGCTCCAGCAGGAGCGTGTCCCCTTCTGAAGCTGCCAAAAGGCCAAGTTGCAGAGGAAGCTTCCAGTGAAACGCAAGGTGAAATTATGTCTTGCAGATATCAGAGAAAGATGGACAACATCGAGTCTGATCTGGTTGCTACACTCTGATTGTCACAGGAGAAGATGAAAACTTGTAAGCAGTGCAGTAAAAGAAGAAGAGGATATAGAAGGAAAAGCTGTTTTGGGATCAGGGGTAACAAGGCTCAAGTGAGTTTTATATCTGAACTTGCCATCCTCAGGTGTTTTTAAACAGGGCTCTGTCAGCTTTTGTCCCTTATCCTCTGGCCTAATCCCAGTAATGTGTGTTCCAAAATTGCCCCTGGACTCATTTTTTGGTCTTTTATATCATTCTGTCCTTTATTGCTGCTTTCCTGTAGCCGCACCTCCAGAACCCCCAGGTCTGTCACACTAAACACAGTCTTTTCGGAACATCTCCCCTTTTCAGTCTAAGTGCTTATGAACTGGAAGATGTGAACTTGAATCGTGATGGATTTGATGGCTATTAATATTTTCTTATTCTTTTCCATTTATTTTCTTTTTCATTTCTATCCCAACAATTTTTTGCTTTCTCTCATATTATCTTTCATGCTGAGGCGGGGGGCNGGTATTATTGGTGACTCCATGCTGAATTCAAAATTTAGTGTGCAAACTTAGACTCTCCTTTGATAAGCTGAAAGTGGGCACTGAGGAAAAAGTCAAGGAATTTTTTTTACTAAGTAAAATACAAAACCAGGTAAATACTCAGTTGTTTAAGGATATCACTGGGACTCAGCGTCTGACCCAGTTTTGTGACCTTCAAGATGAAGGTCACATCTTGACCTGCTGGAACTTCAAGCTGAAGGGTTGAGAAGGCAAATTCATAAAACTGGTGGTGAGCATCCTCTGGTTTGCACATTTCAATTCACTTCTGTACCCAAAAGACCACTGTGTTCTTAGAAAGGGCTTTGGCAAAGGTGGCTTGTTCTCCTACGATGAGTATGCGTGGAAGTGCGCATCGTAGGAAAGATCTTGCTCAGCTCTCCGGGAGCTCCTTTAGGATGTGTCAGACAAGTAAATTCACAGCTGGAGTTTGCATTGAACAGGAAAGTCCCACGTTGGCATAGAAATATTCTGTCTGGTTTTTCCCCTCAAAGGCAAGCACAAGCAAGATCTGCTGTGGCCTTCAACCTTTACTCCTCCAGCCTTTCCGTCCCTGCTACTGTGGTTTTCAAATGAGTAGTTTGATTTTCTTTTCATCCTTTCACTGCCTGTATCAGATGTTGGGTCTCCTTGGTTTGTCAGTGGTCTAAGAAATTACAATATCAGTGATGAATGATTAACAAGAAATTGGAAAGTGATCTCATGTGCAAAGCGCAACGGCAGAAGGATGTTCTAAGTACCAGCAGGCAACCACTGGGGTAGGCAGTAAACAGTCAGTGGTCCAACCTGGTGGGTCCACTGGGGATGAAGCAGCTTGGCGTCCCAAGTGGGATTGCAAAGGAGCACTGGAAGGAGGGCAGGAATGGGAGCTGAGTTACACAGAGCTACGCAGGTCTTGCTGCGGGCACCCCAAGGAGTTGCCAATGAGCAACCAGCAGCATGGGAGCTATTCTTGCCTTGCTTGACAAGGGGAGCAGGGAAACAGAAAATGGGAGAAGTGAATCAGTCTGACTGCAGCAGAGCTCTGGAATAATTGACGAATAATGTGCATTGACCTGGTTAGAGGGTTGTTTACTATGTGAATGCCTGGATTTAGCTTAACAGGGAGCTGCAGGGGGAAAACCCTGAACAATCAGGAAGGAAAAATAATGACTGAGAAAACTCCTGTCTTCACTAACACTTGAAGCTTGTTAAGAGATAATGTCAGGACAATAAAATTTGCAGGCCCCGTTAATTTGACAAGAGAGGAGGATATTCCATAGAAGAGATGGAGCAGCAAACTCTGGCATACCTTTTATACCTGTGGTACCTGATGGAGCCCCTGGCACGCACAGCACCCTGTGCAAGGGGGGACTCGCAGACTGGGACCTTGCAGCGTGTTTGCAGGAGTCTTTTTTGTTCTTCTGATCTACAAATATCTGTCAGACGTTTGAATGAGGTCTCCTCAAGAAACTGGCTGGGGCCACTCCTCTGGGGTGGATGGGTTTGCAAAACGGGCAGGATTTGGGAAAATCTAGATGCATGAAAGACTTAAGAGAAATTTCATCTCAGAAGAGGTAAAGATTTGAGGGCTCCCTCTTGCCGGGGGGGAAGTTTAAAAAGGATGGGAGAGGGTCAGAAATGGAATTGAGTCTGGGAAGGAACTTTCTTTCATCTTAACTCTTTCTCACTAGGAGAGGAAGGATAAGAAAATTAGAGAATAAACAAGAGATTCAGACATAAAAATTCGGATACTGTTGGGAGTAGATTATACGGGAGGAAACTATGGGGACATAATTATCTCAGATACCTAATTAATGAGATGGGAGGGTCTGTGCAGGCCTGCAGCTGTCTTGGTTGAGGAAGGAAAGGCTCGGAGGAAAGGAAAGGGAAATTTTGCTCCTTGGAGGAAAGGGGAGTTTCTGTGCAGTGGTATTGCTTTGGTGTAGGTGGGGCCTGTGGGTATTTTGAGCGACGGGTGGGAATTAGCAGACCTGGTAAGGGCAAGTGGTTGGGGAAAGCTTTGTGGGTAAATCCTACATGTTAATATAAGAAGAAGGGGTTGGTAGGCTTGAGGCAGGGCTGGTGGCTGGGTGTGCCGAGACAGCCATGGAGGGCACTGCCTGGGAGGTGGGTGGCAGTGGCCTAAGCATGGGTGACTTCTGACTTGTGGATCAGCTCAACCCTGTCCAGCCCATGACAGGTGGAAACAGGTTGGAGTATTGCAGTGTCTCCTCCTGCTCTCAAAAATCTACACGGCTTGTTCTCCTGTAGCTGTACCTCCCGCTTCCATCAACTAACTCCAACACATGCCTTTCCTTCCCTTCTCTTCTGGCCCCCTCCTTTTTAGGGGAGAGCGGCATAAATAAATAATTTGCTGTAAGATGAAGAGATGTAGGTTGTGGAAGCAAGTGCGTGCTTTGTGTGTTTTTTNAATGGTGTGGTGCCTTTCAAAGCAAAGCTGGAGTTTCCATTTGTGTTGGATTAGTTGTGATGATTAAGGCTTTTTGCTTGAGTACCTTCCTGGTGGACCTTTGTGATTAAAGTGAAAATCATTAACTGTGGCTTTGCAAGGCTTTTCTAAGATTTCAGGAGCCCTGACTGTATTGGCATCGAAAGAAAATGTTCTGGCTTGTCTTTCCCGCTGCACTAACGAGCGCCTACAAACACAAACGTGTAAAACAGGCAGCGCGCAGCTATTGCAGCTCTGAGTACGAGTAGGCAGATGCACAATTAAATTAGAGTTTAACAAGTCGCTGTGTGTCAGCAGAGCCTCGGTTGCTGCCTGCGTGTGAATGTCAAGCTTTGCAGCAGACAGAGGCAATTTCCCGTGGTGTAAGCAGCATCCAGCAAGAATCCCGCTACATGAAATTACCCGGCTTTCTCGTGATCCGAGGGGATGCAGGCAGATGGCTCTAATGGCTCAGGTGCTGGGTGGCAGCTCGCTGGGCTGCAGTAATTTGACAGTGTTTCATTCCCCTGAAACAGGAGGAGCTTTGGAGTCCTTGGAGCTTTTGGGTTTCTGATGCACATTCAGGTCACCAGGTATAAAACCTTTGTTGGGCTTGAGGGCCGTGAAGCAAAACAACATGTTTGAGTTTGCTGAATATAATGCAACTTTAGGGCCATCAGTGATTCCTCTTGTGCTACTGCTGGGTGTTGTGGCTACTGCCCCACGTCGTGATTTGCATGGGCAGTGGTGTTACAGGACGCAGGCTCAGGCTTGGATCCTTGAATGGTTTGGGCGAATCCAGATCCCCCCTAGTGCTGGGTGCTGCTGCTTGCACTGGCTTGCAGGTGTTTGGGAACAAGGTGGGAGCGAATCTCCATCACTCTGCAGGAGGAGGTGGCCTCTCTCCTGGTGTCCCCGCTGGGCACCTTGCCCACATGCCGACGTCCCCAGCCAAGCTGGCCCCTCTTTGCCTTCTCCCTTGCAAGCAGTGAAATGATATGGTAATCGTCCCTATGTTTGAAAGGCTGAAGCGCAGATGTTGTTGTTGCTATGAAATCAGTTTGTTGATGGAAAAAGGAATGTGTGGCTGCATGTTGTGACTAGGGCTGGTAATAGCGTGTGATTATTTCTTGCAACATCAACAGAAGTGCTTAATGAAAGAGGCTGCAAAATGACTGCTAAAACATTTGGTGCAAGAAGGCAGCAGCAGCTATGATATGTGGAGGCTGAGGAAGAGACAGTATTGTAATAGAAAGAATTTCAACAGGAATAGAGATGTTGCCATCCTGGACATGAGGGAAAATTCATTTCTCCAAGGTTGTGTGAAGGGAATGGTATTGCATTTCCGTTTGTCTTGCCAGAAGACTTTGAGGTTTGCTATGGCACATAGCCCGTGCTTTGTCTGTGCCCTGCTCATACCTACCAGCCCGTCTTGAGTGCTCCAGCCTCTGCCTAAGCACTGCTGGGGGAGCTCAGGGTGGCCATCACTGGGTCGGCAGCTCTGGGCATTGTGCTTAGGGTAGACCTTGCAGCCGGGCTGCCACGCCTGACCTTCATCTGTGAAAATGCTCAGCTTGGGCCATTTTTGTATATCCAGCCATTTGGGACTTTGGGCATTCCATCAACAGGCGGGGAAGATGTAGAAAAGTGCGAGTCTAAACAGCGCACAAATGACACTTAGCTCACGGTATCCAGGCTCCTGTCTGTTATGCTGAAGACGGGCTTAAAGCCAGCAGAGACCATGTTGTGAACTCTGTAACCGTTAAACTTGGTTTCACTTTAAGTTTCTTGATACTGAGAATATACTTCTGCATCTGGACTTTGCTTCCTTGGACGTGGGCTGGTGATTCTCCCTCATGCCCAGGAAGACAAACTGCTCATTTGATTAGAGACTTGGACCATGGATTTATCTCCCTCCCTTCCTCCCTCCCTTCCTCTCTTTCTCTCTTTTTCTGCACAGTTTGTTTCTACAGTTTCAAAAATGCATTCACCAGTTAAACTTCATCACTGCTGAAACCCCCATTCAGAGGACAAAAGACTGCAGAAGTATTTGCAGAAGTATTTTTTCTCATTTATCCCTTGATGAGCTGGAGAAGAGGCTCGCAGTGGTTACAGCAGAGGAAGATAATGAGGGATGGGTTGTTGTTGCTGCTGTTATGATTACTCAGCTGCTCAGTTTAAACTAACTCAGTTCAGGATGCTCCTTGGTGGTGGCTGGGGATGGAGAGGTTTACAAATGGCTTGTGGAAATGTCTCTCCTTGTCAAGTGTCCCTTGTCTTTGTGCTGCATGTGTTGATGGGAGCACCTCTAAAGCTCCACTGCTGGTCCTGCTCTGCGATGCTCTGCGTTAATGGTTGCGCCAACCACAGAGGCTCCTCTCTCATCACGTGTGACTCTGTTTTCCCTCTGTACCTGTGCAATTACAACTCGCCGTTGTGCTTACGACTCTTAACAACAGCACCCCAAAAGCCAGTGCAGGGGCTGTCAAGCAGCGCTGTGTACCGGTCCGCGCTGTTATGTTACTGGTGGTGGGCTGGTCCTGGCTCTGCTGATGTTGTTCCCCCCTGGCCGACATCAGCAGCAAAAGGAGAGGCTCTCCATGGGGGCACAGCCAGGGAGTGACTCATCCCCTCTTAAATATAGGTCCTTGCAAGACGCCTGCAGGGAGTGACTCATTTCACCTCTCCATCAGCTCTCAAGAGAGCTGCCACGACAAACCAGACATCAAACTTCCCCGTGCCTAGCGACAGAGGAGGTGGCTTTTGCTCTCTGTAATGCCAGGGAAGCCACAGGTATGAGCTGTGTATTAGTTACTGAAGGTGAAGGCTTCATAGCCTACCGGCTGCTTTCCCCTAATTATTTTGGAGACAAAATTCTGTGTTTCCAGGGCCCAATGTGTCATCTCTGAGCAGCTCAATGGGGGCATCTGAGCCATGTGTTGCTCTAATGTGAGGAGGAAGATTGTACTGTCTTGTTTCTTCCCTCCTTTGGTGTCCCTACACACTTCTGCCCTGTCCCAGGTGAATTTGACCTTGACAGGCCTGGCCTGTCTCATCCGGTGGTCGTGCAATGTAGAATATTTGGATAATAAGAGGCCACACAGATCAGGAGATCCTGGATACTGTCCCTCAGACCCAAGTGAGACCGGTGGTAAAGGGAAAAGCAAAATTTTTCTCAGTGTACTTTAGCTCTAATCGTCATTGCCACATCTTTAAGAAAAGTAATCTTTTAGGAAAAAAGCAAGATAGTTGAATTTCATGCGAAGGAGGTTATTGTTTTAGTGGGGAGGAAAGCAAATGGCAGAACCTGTAACTTTTGGGCTCCCTTAAAGGTAGATGATGTTCTGTGTTCCCTGCTGATGCTAGCTCCTTAAAATCCAGAGAAAATAGTCTTGTTTTTCTCAGGCTGTCTTATTGTGGTTGGGCTGCAAGTTGGACTGTTGTTGCAATTGGTCCTATGGAAACGCCGGGGAAAGTTTCCCTTTGCTGATATGTCTTTTTAGTTTTGCTCAGAGAAGCTGCAAGTTCAGCTTTTAGATTAATTTAGACGGGTCTTGGACTTGTCTTGAATTTGGCCTGGAGTATAATGGGATGTAAAACTGAGGATTCATTCCCACCAACTTTGACTTTAGCACAAACTGGACATTTAAGCGTGGCGCAGGAAACACCTTTGTCTGCAGAAGCATTTTAAGAGGCTTGTGAGAAGCTGGAATGTGACCTCTTTGCTCAAAAATGCAACTCCTTCAAATAAGACTTCCAGTTCCATGTTTCTCCAAATGACACAGATTTATGTGCCTACAGCCCTACGTGCAACAAAGCAATTGTATGTCCAAACTAGATAATAAAATATCTAAATTACCTGACTCTCCTGCCAGTGCCTTTGTAAGGCTGTGTTGAGATTAGCAGGAAATCTAGATGTAAATATAACTTTTTTCTCCCTTATGAATCATAGAATCATAGAA
>VXBH01006320.1:0-26942 GCA_013400035.1 Rynchops niger
ATTCTATGATTTTATGATTTTGGATTGCTAAAAAACCCATTAATATCCAGTTAATATTTTGCTTATGATGTCTTAGCCCAGTACTCCCTAATACACAATGACTCTCCTCAAATGATGTGCAACCTAGTACCATTTGCAATATAGCATTAGTTTGATGAATATACATCTTCTCTAGAAAGATCTTTAGGATTAATTGTTTAGATGGGACAGAAGTATAAACTAGATGAATTCCTGGGAAATCATCCTTCCTAATTTTGTCCGAAGATTTTAAAGAAAGTGAAAACGGTTTTAGCATTGACAAACTTTGCATTTCAGATTTAAGCAGTCCTACTCCGTACTAGGAATTAGAAGAAAAAATGAACAGAGCCTCTGGTCCTCAATACTTTCTTTGTGTCATTTAGAGAACTGAGAGTGAACAATGCTTCTCTCACAAAATGCCATTTTTGTAAGATGAGTCAGAGAGAGAGAAGCAGACAGACATGATGGCTGGCAGATTAAAGTTGAATCATGTTTGATGGTCAAGACCCCATGAGGAGCTCATTGTACACATACACTGGGTGACATTCACAGGGGAATATTTTGAAACCACATACCTGTGAACTGAATGACTGGAGAGCTACTAATTAATGTGCATCATTCTCCCCCCCCACCCCAAGTTCACAGACCACATAAAGCTAAACTAGGCTGATACACAGAAACAAAGGGAAAACCTACCCATCATCAAGAAGGAAACGGTTCCCTTCATCTGCCTCATCCAACATTATCAGGATCTTCCCTTGGAGTTTATAGGTGCATAACTGGTAAAGGACTGTTTAAACAGACCGATTCAGTGAACAGCAGGTACTCTGAATGTGTCTCCAGTTTTGCTTTCCCAAATGGTCAAGCACTGCCTGGAATATAAATTAAACTGCGGTGTATTATATGTATCACTTAACTTTAGCTTTCCAGATTTTACACAAACTTTAGATTTCCAAGCTTTAATCAAACTTTGCGAAAGCCTTCATGTTACATAAGCACAGTTCTTAGAAAGAAAATACAACAACCAAACGATGCAATGTATGACCTGATTTTGTAGAAAAAAAGTGTCCTTTTTGATTTCACTCTTTTTTTTTTTTGGTTGAAGCCACACTTCGTTAAGCATACAGGATACTTTAGCAAATGTCATAACTAAACTTTCAGGAAAGTAATCTGAGTTTCAGATACGAATGCATAGTTCTGCAGTTGCTTGTGAGCAATCCATGTCACATGCAGCATGGTTTTAATACTCCTTTTTGTCTTTTTGTCAATGAAAATTGAATACCAGGGAATTGTTAATGGAGGAGTTTATTCTTTTATAAATGTGTATAGATTTATATGAATAATTACTATTTATTCCTATGACAATCCTTATGTTTTCTAAGGAAAGGTGTATTCTGCTGTGAAATATAATTCATGTGAGACCTCAAGATACTTTAAAAGTGGCTCAGCACCAGGTTAGGATTGCAGGTAAATAACTACACCAGTGACTACGCCCTGGCATGAGGTTTACCTAAAAAACAAAAAAATTAAAAGCTATTGGATATGAACTAAGAAGCTTCTGAACATTATCGGTACAGTGTGAGAAGCAGGCAAAAGTTGTAGATGGCACCATGAGGGAAGGCTGGATTTTACACATGCTTAACAGAGAGGTATTCGAGAAATGTCTGAAGTTCACAGATATTTGGAGGGGACTACTGGGGATCTTTTGAGGCTACCTGTGCCTAGGTAACCCTATCAATTGCACCATATAAAGCTGAGACTACCTAGGTAAAGATATCAGAAATTCTACATTTGGGTATGGATATTGCAAAACCAGGACCAATAGAGAAAAAGCAACTGTAGTGGGTAGTTTGTTTGGGGTGAGACTAGGGAAGAGACAGGGAGCCACAAATGCCTTGAAAAGGAGGGCTGAGAAATGGGAGAAGGGACAATAACTTGTGCAAAAGTTGTCAGGGTTTCCCATGAATACAATCATAGAATAGTTTGGATTGGAAAGGACCTTTAAAGGTCATCTAGTCCAACTGCCCCTGCAATGAGCAGGGGCATCTTCAATTAGATCAGGTTGAATATCTGCAGCCCTCTGCTTGATCATGCTCTCTGGAAGAGGACAATAGACTGGATCTGTCATTCTGATCCCAGCACTAGAGTCACCAGCTTTTGTGGTCAGGAGGATGCATGGGGGGCAGGCAGGGCAGGCAAAGGAACATCCAGATAGTCAGACAGACGAATTGAGCAACCTGGTATTAATGGTCCTGTGCCCATTCCCAGCCTGGCATCAGCAGCTACTCGCTGTGTCATAACTTCCAGCGTAGCTGCTTTCTGACACTTTGGAACCAAGGCTTGAGCAAGAGTCAATGAGAAGAATCCCAGGGTTAGTTATCAGTAGGAGAGCTCTCAGCACCATGGGCCCTCCTCCACAGATACAGCATGTGCTCCGCCTCTCACAAAAGGTAGGGTATGAAGGGACCTACCACATGGGATGGATATAATTCTGTGACTCCTACACAGGAAGTTGGCAGCCCTGAAATTAATCCAGTAAATGAGCCTGTAGGAATTTAAAAGTGGAGAATAGGGAGAAGGGTTATTTCTCATTTGAATAAAATGAGCTTCTAAAAATATCAATATAAAAAATAGTTTAATTCAGTCTAACACTTGAGTGAGTATTTATTTTGAAATTGGAACCTGGATTTAGCTAATGACATTTGCTGAGGTTTTATCAATCATTTTATCTTCCTTCTTACAGATTGCCTATCATGTTTTATTTTTTCCCTTAAGACTTGTTGTTAGGCTTCTAAAGAAGGCAAACTGAATAAAGAATCTGCAACAAACTTGTTTCATTTACATGATATTTTAAGACTGTAAAATGTCAAAAATAATAATTAAAAGCAAAGTGTTGTTTAAAGTACTGTACAGCAGTAAGTATTTCCTGTGAATATTCTGTGTATGGAGGAACGTATGTACAGATAAGGAAAGGAGTTCACATTCATTTTGCGTAACCAACATGTCTAGGGCTCAAGCACTTAAATCCTATTAATGGGACTTCAAGTTTCTTTGGTTCGAAATGTGGATTTTTTTCAAAGCCTCATTTGGCAAGCTGTAGGGAGTAGATCCTAAATGCACATCCATCCAGGCAGGAAGTTCTCTTCTGTCAAGCCTTTTAAGACCGTTCTCTGAGCTCAGGCCATGTATTACTGAGATGAAACTGGAGACACTGACCAAATTGTGACATCCTTATTATTCTGTCAATTGTATTAACACCAGTATAAATCATGAGCGAATGTGCCTATGTGCAAAATGCATGAGAAAACCTGACACGGTTGATGCATAATTTATTTATTCTCTGTTTTTGTTGTTGTTGTTTGGTTGGTTTTGTTGGTTTGGTTTGGTTTGGTTTGGGTTTTGGGTTTTTTGTGTGTTTGTGGTTTGTTTTTTTTTTTTCTGAACAAGCCAGATTTCTATAAATAAATGACCAAGATGCCTCAATGAACTTCAATTCTCACTCAAAATTCCTCAGTAAGTACAACTTAAGAATTCATTGATAGGCAAAGCTTTCAAGAGGCTTGGTCCTATTAACTTAAAAGCTACAGCTTTTCTTAATTCCAGTAGAAAAATGGAACAATGAAAGTGAAGTCTCAGACCTACAAGCACAAGAGACTGCCTTTCTCTGAATCAAATTAGTGGAATTCATTTAGACCATAAAAAAGACAAACCACAGATCTGTCCTAATTTTTTTTATCTAGCCCCTATTACTTTGTAAATGGGGATCAAAGGAAAAGACAGAAAATAGTCCTCTAACTTGGAAACAACTTGGTCTTAGTACAGAGTCAAATGCTGTGCTTATACAGACATGGAGGAAAAAATCCCTGCTAATTTCTAAGCATTTAAAATGCCACAAAAGTAAAGAAAGTTGGACTGAATTTCATGGACTGTTTCAATGTCAAACATTTCTTATTCTGTTCATATGACGATATTCTATTTTTAACAAAAAAAAAGACATATTCAATGCTATACAATTATTGCAGCAGTTTCAAGACGGCAAATTTTAAGTATTCCAAAAATTTAGAGTATTGAGATAAGATAATTTAAATTCTTCCTAGCTGGCATCTAATAAAACTCATTACTGAGTAGATCTAAAAGTCTTCATAGCCTTTTCTGACATTCACAAGTACTGTAATTTGGAAGAGTTGTCTGTTTACTTAATATGCCAAGTGTAAATTACTGTTGATTGTTCCCTGGGACCATTCTACTTTCATCACATTCATATAATACTATGACATTTTCTGTTTTGACATTTTTTTCTTTTTCTCTTTTCTCTTTTCTTTTTAAAGCCTCCTAGTTGAAAGAAATAGAGAAAAAAATGTTAAAGGGGGGTGAAAAACAGATCTTTTCTGCTGCACAAAGGAGCAGTAGATGATTTGCTTTGCCATTTTCAGGTTTCAGTTATGTATGGGGGGAAGGTACTTACTTAGGTAAGTTATGAGCCATCTGCCTTTGGAGTCAAGGAATATACTTAATAAACATCTGTCAGAGCAGAAGCACGGATCTCCTGAAATCCCTACATTTCAATGAAATCTACCTCTTGCAGAAGTCCAGTCAAAACTGTAATGCAAGATGGTTTAGACCAAACTCACTGAATGTTGCACTCATATAGACAAGCTCCATTTATTCAGCTATTTCATTTCCTAAGGATGATGTAATATCAACCTGCAGAAAAGCACGACAAAGAAGCATACATACAAATCCAAGAGGCATTCAGAAATCCTAGTTTTAACAAACTCCAGCTACCCATTACACAGCTTCTTTAAACTCTTCATAAGAAATAATGAATGAGGAGAATTCAGGATAGGTTTTTGTAACTTCCCATCATTAGACAGAAAACTCTCTTACTCTGGAAAAATTCTCCTCAGGCTGCTGCTCTGTGCAGTGGTGTAGGACAAAGCCAGCACTTGCCCATTGTGGAACAGGTAGGAGAAAACAGAGAAGCAGTTTTTTACCTACAGGTTCCAGATCCTAAATGTTTGCTGTAGTTTCTGATTGAGATCTCAACTTTGCATTTGGTTTGAGCAGAGTAAGGTCCTTCAGGATCTTAATAACTTAACACAGGCCTCTTTCCAGACTACCATAATGGAGAGTACATTTCACGTTATTTATCAGTCGAGCGACATGAATGGAAAAGTGAACTACTTGTAGTTTGCAAAGTAGCAAAATAGTAGTCTGTTGAGCAATAGTTCACAATGTGTTTGGACAATAGCTTATATGGCCAAACTGTGAGCAAGACTTGTTATCAATCCATCCCCCTGATGGTAAAAACACTAAGCTGGCCCTCAAAGAAGCAGGAGGTCTGTGCTGTATTCTGGAAATTAGAACTACTAGACCTAAACCAGTTTGTCTTGTTATAGGCTTGTCCAGAGTTCTCACAGGCACCCCAAATAAATCCCACTCTCGGCACTAGTTGTATAGTACCTCTGGCTGAGATCTGGGAAAGCATACATTTAGGTTCCTCAAATAGATATTTATATCCTCATTATCCTGTTATTTTATATGCTGAATTGTTCATCTTCATGTTTGGTGATAGACAAGTTCACTTTGAATTTTACATCTGTGATAAGCTGATAATTTGTTTTATTTTAAATTTAAGATTAAAAGACATTCCTGTTTATTTGCTTTGTTATTCCAAGGTGACCTTAAGCACTGATATATTTAGAAATAGTATTTGCTGTTTCTTCCTACATATAGCCCATAGCTAATGACCTAAAGCCTTAGTATATGGTTTCCTTAGAATAGTCCTGTCCTACAGGTGCTGGCAAATGCATGTGTCTCTTATTTCCCTTCACAATGGGTGGGAGAAGAACACAATAAAAACCCACAATTGCTAAGGGTACCTCTCAGTCCTGTCACTTCAAGAAAGCTGGAAGTAAAGATGTGAATATATAAAGATCAACTATAAAGAATGATTGACTGAAAAATAATTCTGGTAATAACAAACTTCTATGAAAAGCAGGATAAGCTGAAATAAGGGCTAATTTTCAGAGCCCCATTTATTAGCAAAAGAATCTAATTAAGGTCTCCTAACCCCAGTTAGGAGATATAACGCTAAATATAAACACTAAAAATAAACTTTTAATTTGGTGGAAGTGAAAACCCAATTTAGTTTACTAGTCATTGTTAAGATGTAATAAATTGTCTTCTGAGAATATCTCAGCATGTAAAGATCAGAGAGTATTACACATCACTTCTCAATTTATGTTTCTGTGTTGTATTTGTGCAAAATAATTTCCTCGCTGTATTCAGTGACAATAAAATACAAAACTTCAACTTTCTCTCTGTATTTATGCAAGTGGCTTGTTTTCAACAGCTTATTATTTTTTGCTAACTCCTTCTTTCATGTTTTTTTTTTAATTGCTGTTTTCTCATATTGTCCGATACTTATGCATAGAGTTTCATTTCCTACTCTTATTTCTTCCATCTTTTTTCTTATGTTACCTTTCACTCTCTTTTTATAGACTATAGAAACCTTTCTGCTTCCTAGTTACCTACATTTCTTCCATATATTTGGATTTAAATTGCTTTAACTCAAACTTTCCTCTTCCCTCATCACTTCCTCCTACTTCCCCATTCCAGCACATCTCTGTTCTGCTTCCTTTATCAAAATTATTTGAAGAAAATGAGGTAAAAGACTGATTATTGAAAACTTTTTTTTTTAATTCATTCATCTAACAGTTGCTTCAACTAAGCTTCAACTAATAGAATTTCAAATGTTTTGTTCACTCTGACTTAGAATTTCCCAAGTGGCTGAGTCTCTGTCATTCCCTTTGGGACAATGATCCACAGCATGATAAATGTCCATTATTTTCACGGTCATCTTCAATTTCTTTCAGTCTTTTGCTGATGCCCTATTACAATAAAGCAAATGCTTTATAGAATTTTTCTGAGACCTTTTCTCTTGAAAGTTTGACTTTGCTCATACTTGCTAAGCATGCTCTTTCATTTAGTATGCCTTGTGGGCAAATTTGATGTCTAAGCTCTAAGGAAGTTCAAACAATGATAGACCTGACCATGCAAAATAACTTTCCTTGAAGTTGACAGTCCCTTCAAAGGGCAGGGCAGTGCAGTCAGAGCTACGCCTTTCACTGTGTCTTCCATCCAAAAAAAGACACAGCCGAATCTATGGTTTCACCCCAGTGTCCCAGCCTCACAAGACTATACACAGGTGCACTGACTTGCCTTTTCGTGCTTTGGCACTTCCTCATCACATAATCCAAAATCTTGAGACTCACAACTGCTGCATCCTTCTGCACTTCTCCTGTAATTCACTAAGATTCCATACACTAGAAGAGAAAATAGTTTATTCATTTATTAAGATGCCAAGGATTGGTGAGATAGAGACAACCGAGATAACTCAGTGATAGCTATCTATAACACATATTAATGTGCCATTACAATATGTGCTGGAGAAAGAGTTAGTAGTCAAGGGAAAAAGTGTGGCCATTCATTAAATTGGTGTCCGTACTTTGTATAAAGGGCAGCAAATGACACATAGCAAGGAAAAACCGTCTTCTGCCGCTATGTGTCAAAAAACTCTAATAGCTTAATTACTGAGCAAGAAATGTTCAAAAGAGGTACGGATGGTGAAGGAAATTAACAGCTTGTCCTACCTCACATGTTCCTGTTTACACAGACTTCCATATTATAAGTCACTCA
This sequence comes from Rynchops niger, assembly GCA_013400035.1. NCBI lineage: Eukaryota > Metazoa > Chordata > Aves > Charadriiformes > Laridae > Rynchops > Rynchops niger. The sequence goes on from VXBH01006320.1 coordinate 7,720, forward strand.
AGACTAGGGCACAGCCAATGCTCATGACTTCCCTCGCTAGGCAAGTTGCTATAAATTCCAGGCATTTTGAAACAGTAACAGTATTAACATTCACTGTGATAAAGACTTTTGGAAACAATTGGCATAGAGATGTGCAGGAATCACAGCACATTACGTTTATATCACATGCCCCTTGCAACCGTCAACAAAGATCTGATTAAATAAACACTGATTCTTAAAAATTATTCCATTAAAAATAAAATTATACCGTATTGATGAAATGGCCCCCAAAAATAAACAAAGTCTTTGAAAAGAGAGGTTGATTATGATCTTTTCGGTACTCTCTTAATGCCATATTCACCAAAACAACTTCTGATGACACAGAAGTGTATTGTTAAGGTTCAGAACAAAATATTTTCTACTCTTTTCTAATAGGTAGACATACAATCTGTCCATCACGCACATCCATTTTGTCTATAATCTGTGCCTCTGGAGGAGAGCAGCCTATACAGACATAACGCTTGGTCTACTTCATAGAAAGAGTTACAATCCAAAATTTTACAATTTTTCACTGTACTAGAAAAATATCTCCCTCCTTTAACCTCACAGATCCATTTTTATATCTTCTAAGTGCTGAGCATTCCTATGGCAAGTAGACACCTACATAACACTGTTGACCCAAGCTACTCCATACAGCTGAAGTGAGATATCTTAGATTTTTTCAAATACACATTCTTATTTTCACTTTAACTCTAAGTATGACTTTCAGGTAGAAGCAATCATTCCCATCATTTCTTGGTTTTCCTCGGGTCACCACACAACACAATCACAGCTCTCACAAAATGCTTCAACTCATTTTATCATCTTTCAGAATATTTATCCAGGCCATGCTGATACAAGTGGAGTGTCTGCAGATAATTCTGTGAGATGAGACCTATCCAGCAACAGCAATTCAGAACCTCTGAATTTCTAGCCATTGAGACATTTGATAATGACCATTTTAGAATAATCCAGACTAAAACCAGGACTATAACTACTATAAACGCTAAAATATATCACCGTCTCCCATAAGGCAGATTATTTTTGTAATGGAATCAGAGTTTGGGGTATAATGAAAAGGAGAGTAAAAATGGAGTAAGTATTCTCCTTGAACTAAGGAGTCCTGTATGTGTTTGACTAGACCGAATTTTTGCATTTTTGATTTTTTTATTGTAAACTCCTAAGAAAGAAACCTTATTTCTATAACTCAATCTATTCCTAAAACACAAGGTTAATTGTCATGCTTCCCAGATCAGGAATTGTCCGAAGGATACAAAAAACGCTTTCATTGCAATTCTGCATTTGTCAGGATGAGCTGTAAGTGTGAGCCTTGGGATTTAGAGATGGGATTGTATTTACACCACTGTGTAATACCCATCAACAGTGGAAAAACCAAACCTGACATGGTAGTTTGGACTAATTCTAATTAGTTGCAATTTATTAATCAACTTGTAATGCAGTTTTGCCTTCATACTCCTTCTACTTCACAATCACAACTCTCTGGGCAATGAGGAGAGAGACCTCATTGCCCTCTGCAACTACCTGAAAGGAGGTCGTAGAGAGGTGGGTGTTGGCCTCTTCTCCCAAGTAAATAACAACAGAAGCAGAGGAAATGGTCTGAAGTTGCGACAGGGGTGGTTTGGGTTAGATATTCGGAGGAATTACTTTACTGAAAGAGTGGTCCGGCACTGGAACAGCCTGCCCAGGGAGGTGGTTGAGTCCCCATCCCTAGAGGTATTTAAGAAACGTCTAGATGTGGCACTTCAGGGCATGCTCTTGAAGGGTAGAGAGTGTAGGTTGTTGGGGTATTTTTTTGTGTTTTTGTTTGTTTGTTTGTTTGTTTGTTTGTTTGTTTTTTGGGGGGGGGCTTTTGTGTGTGTGTGTGTGTGTGTGTATGGTTGGACTCGATGATCTCAAAGGTCTTTTCCAACCATGAAGATTCTGTGATTCTGTGACACTTCACCAAAGACACATCTTCTAACACTGCTTCCAGGATGTCGTCCTTTACATTCTTTCTTGAATTTCAAATGAACTAAAAAATTTATTATTTTTCAGGACAAGGTCTACCCAAGTGGGCAATTACTTATTTTTTTCTGTATTTTTAAGACATTGGTCCTTTCTTAGCAATCTTTAGAAGAGAGATAATATTTATCTGAGCTCTGATGTACTTTCTAATATTTACTACCTACATTTTTCTCATCACCCTGTTTATTCTTCTCTCAGCACCCTGTTTATTCTTCTTAACTTCATTCTTTAATCTTCCATTCCATATTAGATGTATTATACCTCCCACATTCAACTGCCTCTGATGATAGTTTGTTTTTCAATTTCTTTAAACCCATCTTGACATTTATTCAATCCACTTACACTTATTACTTGATGAAATGCATGTTTTTCTAGCTGTACATTAACTGGAAGGTTTTAATTTCTTTTCTGGCATGAATATATATAATTCATTTTAACTCATCAACTCATCCCTGCATTCTTTACTAATTCAGTCTGTTTAAACAGTGTGTAGGGGGGAACTAAATAAATGCTGAAAGTTTAGGATGAAATCAGATATGATAAATGAAAGAAGGGAAAGTACAATATTATGCTTTGTGCAAATCAGATCAAAGTCAAATATTATTTATTGTCTAATTTCCCCTTGTACACATTGTGCCAGGAAGGAACCGTGTGCTGTGTCAACAAATCTACAGATTAATTTATTCCTGAAACTAGATGTGACCCTGTTTATTTCAAGGTAGTTTTAAGTGTTCTCTTTCGCCTAATGATAACTAATCTCTAGAGGCTCAGCTTCAGGCAATCAGTCTTAGCCTGATCAATCTCCCCATAACTTTCCAATTGTGTTTTCTGAGAAGGCCTTTCCTTTTTCATTTAAAACAAATTTAGGGAAAATTATTTTAATTGCAGAATCTGTCATATGAGGAGAATACCAATGTATGTTCCTACCTAAAAGGAGGTAGGAGTGTTTATGTGTTTATGACACAAGACATTTTCTTTCAACATCAGTTTTTGGACTAGACAGCATGAGGTACCCCTTGAGTGTGCTATTGAGAATATATTTGAATGGGGTAGCTTTCACTTTTATGAAATTGTCATGCAGTGGAAGCACTACCAAAATGCATAATTTTCAGGTATCATTAAAATTTCCACAAACTGATGTTCTACAGGCTAACGGTTCTAAAAATTACCTTATGAACCAACAACTACTGTCAACTCTGCCAATAAATGCAGTCTACCAGCAGTAGTTCACGGTTCACACACAGAATGGTTTTCTGAACCAGCAACAATCCATTGCTTGTCCTAGGCTATTGATTATTGATTCAATCACAAAGCTTTGAAGAAACAAAAAAAAAAAAACCCAAACAAACAGTGTTGAGCAAAAAAAGTTTTCCAATTTTAACAATTTGGATTGATTTGACCACTGTAGAAAAATGATTTAGAGATAATACATTACCTTGGATATTTTATAGGAACAGTTATGCACCAAATCTTCCCTCAGGCTGTAAAGCACTTAGATCTGTAGGAGGATTCTATCTGCACTAAGCAAATGGTCTGCCATATTCCATGCAGCTCACAAAATGTGTCAGAGTGGAGGATGGCAGTGGAAGAGATGTGTTACAATACTTGCTAGTATCTAGTTTCAAGTAGGATTATTCTGGACTCATTAGTGCTGTGAAACACTGCTGTGTCCGTACCACGTAATTTAAAATCAACAGTATTAACATTTCTGTGATGAGGTAACATCACAAGGACATACAAACACAAGCTGTGAGTCAAAGAGCACCACCTACAGAGTGCTAACATCTTTTCCAAAACAATAAATCTTTCATTTTTTTTTTCCAAAAGAATCCTTAATACTAAACCCTGAAAGGCAGACTTTTTCTGAAAATATTCCATTGTCTTCACCAACAAACAGGATAACTGAGGCTTCAGTTTCTTCTGTATCTCTGTAGTAACACCTTAAACTTTATGGCTATGACATGTCAAAGAACTGCCTCATTCCTGTCTAAGAGCAGAGGTTCAAAGGAGCTTTCTTATATCTTAAAGTTCACTGACTTTCTAAAAGCTATTTAAAGTTGATGTGTTTTGGATACTGGTTGAAGTGTTTGCTGTGGGGCATAAGCCCTTATAACAGCCCTACCTTATAACTCTTCAAAATTCTTTGCAGGTCTCACAAGAGATCTCTAGATTGATTCTTTGGCCCCAGTTTATCCTGAATGCAAGGGCTCTTTTGTGCTGTTGCTTGAGCACATGCAGGAAAAACCTTAGCACAATAGTCTTTTCTTTAAAGAATACTTTTCCCACTCTTTCACTGGCTATATGTGAAAGGTCACACACTAGGCACAGGGCCATATTTCTGCCTTAAGGTAAATACTTTTCAAGCACTCAAGGCAAGCACACAGGTCAGTTTTATAAAAGTCTGTTTGGAGGCCACAGGAGATCTGAGCCACTTTACTGTCTGTAGAATATATCTATGACAGGTAGAGATTGAGACAACCTGAAGAAGTATTTTCTAACTTACTTAAATTGTATTGAAAAGTTATTCTAAAAAAATCCATCTGGGTGAGGTTATGGATGCTTTAAGCACAGAAGAAATGACAGTGCTTGGGTAAAAATGAGACCAGTAATTCAGTGTGTGCCAAAGAAATGCAGAATAAAAACCAAAATAAAGAAAATCTAAAAGATAGGAAAAAAAAAAACAATCCAAACCAAACAAATAAAAACCCCTTAAAGAATATTTCGGCATGGATCACTGTGGATAAAAAAAAAACAACATTGAAGAAAAAGTAACCTCTGCCTTCATGTTTGAAGTAAGTTATTCAAAGGCATCCAAGCAAGACAACGCTGCTGCACAGACCAGAGAGAAGAGGAAAATAAAACAAAAGAAAACAAAAGTTATCCAAGAGAAAGACAAAGCTTTTACAAGTGATAGAGATCGCTGATAGTGACAGTAGTTTTAGCCATGATGGCAGAAGCACTGTCCTCTGCGAGGCAGAACTATAGTTTCTTAGGTATGGGAACATTGAGGCATTGGAAGTTAATTTAACTATTGATGCCTGAAAAACATGAAAATAATTGAGAATTATGGGAGTCTCTTCTACAATATTGAGTTGTAAACCTGAGAGCTTATATCTAGTCAACTTAATCAGGTAAAAATATAACAAGGGAAACTCTAATAAATAGCGAAAAAAATAGTCATTACTAAAAATGGAAATTTTGTAGAGTCTCTCTGTACCCGGTGGATCTAGAGAGAGATCATTACATTTCAACAAAGAGGGGCCACTTAAAATGAAGCAATGACTCTAGGACATTGGCTTGAGTTATTTTCATTAAAGTTGCTAATTTCTAAACAACTAAAATAATTTTCTCATCAACAGCTGCCTTTTCTTTGAGATTTCCTAGAGAGATGAAGCGTAGACAACTCATTTTTAATATGAACACCAAGTTAGTAACAACTGGACCTTGATGTCTACAAAAACAGAGGAGAAAGGTCTTATGTTAAGAGCAAATTAGATCTTACTTAAAAATTAATAAACCATTAACTTATTAGATATTAAGGATAAATTTATGAGCTCAAATACAAGTTCCATTTATTAAAAAAAAACCCAGAATTTGCCACAGTCCACATCTAATAGTAAAAAATAATTAAATCACCTAAAAATTAAATGTTGGTCATCTAGGCTTTCTTTCTCTTATATGTTGTGCACAGAAACAATCCTATCTATAGCACATGTACATAGAAACCTCAAAAGAAAGAGAGACTCCAAATCTCCTTTTAAAAGTCTGCTCAAATACTGTTCTTTTAAGCCTTAAAAGTAAACAGAGGTCACAGTTTTCCTGTTTAGGATTGATTTTAAACTCCAAAGATGTGTTCTGTGAATACGGTTAATGATTTCAGATCAGCTGCCATTTGAAGACTTTAAAGGGATAACAAAGGACATGTGAAAACGTGGGGGTTTTTATTAATTTAAGGGGTAACCATCACTTTTCAAAAATGAGAGTTCACTTCATGTCAAGCACTATCTGTTATTATAGTTCGCCACGAAAAAAGAGGTTTTGTTCATTCAACATTTCATTATACCAGTAGCACAGCAGGAAAACCAAATTGGTATCTCTACCTTCAAAGCTTTGTGAATGGTCCCTTAATATATAGTAACTTCAGTCACAGAGGTTGATTCTTTCATAGATGAGGGTTAAATACTTCTCCACTGTTTTTTTTCACAGCCCCGTGAACAAAATATGATGTCTGAGTGGGCACACACAGCAGTGTTCATGTGGTCCAAAGACGACAGCCCTAGACTTTCACTCTCAGCCTGTAAACGCTGAACTGAAGGGGTGATGAACCATTACAAAGAAAGAAAGAAACCACATCATGATGGCTGGTGGCTGGATGTGGAGGGGCAGTGCTCTGCCCTGCATGAGGCAGGTGGCCACTTCCCCCGTGTCTCCAGCTGTCCTCAGATTCTACAAGAGAAAGCTGCAGTCGACCCTGCTCCAATTACTAAGGCAGTCTCCTGAAAATGGGATTTCATAACAGGCTGCTAAGATTTTTTAAAGGATTGGTATAAACTCAAAAAAAAGAAAAAAAATTAGGACAGGTCAGGGACATTTTTCTTAGTGCCAGTTGTTCCCAGAGGCTACATTTTTCAGAAAGGATATGGTGAGTTATCTCCGGGGTTGACAAGGCCAGATAACATGTCAGTTATTAGGAACAGGAGGATTAATGGACATCCACCAAAAATATCACGTTCAATACATTGTTTATTCAGGGATGAGAATGATAGAATTTGGAAGGAAATTGTTTAGGTATCTGAAAAGTTAATTTGAAATGGGAGGAGGTACCAGGCACTAGATCTTATCTGAAGGCTTATTTGAAGCAAGAGTCCAAAGCATTTGTCAGTTCTAAAGATGCCCTAATGCATGATTAATCAGAGTTGGAAATGGACAGAGATGAAGGGATACCCCAGAGCTAAGAAACAAGTTTAATTATGCTGTCTGGAGTAACAAGAGTGGATTCTCCTTCCTATCCCTTTTAACACTTATACAAAAGGGGCAGGCAGTTGGGTATGAGTAAAAGAAATATGAATAGGAATCAGGAATAAGGGAGAAAGGATGGCTGTCATATACCTCTAGTATGTGAAAACAATTAAGCAAGGTGTCTTGATATGCACTGTACAATTTATTGCCAGAGTTCCCACAAGAGCTGAGCTAATAAATTCATGCCCTAATTAAGCCACAGCCCCTTTATCTTGTTTTTCATCCTAGACACAGAGAGTAATCTCTAGTGGATGATAACAAACGTGGTATTTGCATAAAATAGTTTGTAGATTCTAGTCCTTCCATTGCTACGGTTTCGTTGGTTTGTCCAAACCTTTGTTTATGCACATTCTTTCCCCCTATGCTACATTACCATTGAATTCAGGTAGTGATAGTGATTCAGCAATTTTGCTAGAACTAAATTGTATCTTCTATATTCTACCTCTTTTTCTTTTTTTTTCCTTTTTCTTTTCTTCTCAATTTTCTTTTCTGACTCAGGCCTGCTTTCTTTGGAATCACTTTATCATTTCTGCTCTTATTTTCTTTCCCTCTATGCTACTTTACCCAATTCTTGTCCCTTCTTTCTTACTCACCCTGAATGGGTTTGTTATTATTATACTACATCACTTATTTGTTGGCTTACCTCCAAAATGTATCATTTTCAACCACTCTCTTTCCCTGTAAAGAACATTTTATAACCTTTTGAGGATTTTTGTCATGTCTTAGATTTTCTCTAGTCAATGTCCTTTCTTCACTACTAAGTTCAAATGCAAATTTAGCCCTGTACCTAGTGCTTAACAAAGATGGTGTAAAAATACTGTGATGCTCCCTGTTTATAAAAAAAGTATGAAAATTACTTTTACTAATGTATGCAATGCAATCTCTCAACTATGCACACAAGTATAGATACAGATCGTCACAAGGTTGCTTTTCTTTATTCATTTTTCTCATAGTATTTCTGCAAATCCTTCTAGTCAATTCTGACACAGTTAAACCGTTCCCAATTTTCTCACTCCTCCTAGTTCCATCTGCAATTTGGATTTGTTGCCTCCCATGGCTGCCTTCCACTTTAATTTGCCCCGAATTGACAAGAGTGATGACTTTCAATGTGAAATTCTTAGTTCATTTATGAAGGGAGGAAATAGTATGGACTCATTATAAACCTAAGGGTTTTAAATAGGCTCGGCCCATTTCTGCAGCCTCCTGTCTGGGATCTGTGTTCATATTGCTATCAAATAGCTCTAGCACAGCCTGTTACTTGTATTACAGGAGCACCTGGAAGATCCAGTTCAGAATCCGTATGATACAGGCACGTCAGGAAATGGCAGTCCATGTAGTAGCATAACAGTAGTTTTAACTCATTATCAGCCTCACAGCTATTATTGACAGCACAGCAAATACTAGATGGAGATGGAAGCTCAGGTTGCGAGATGCTAGGTTTTGAGGAGGGGTTCGTTTGGGCACAAATATGCATAGTTGGAACAACATAAAAATCAAAAAGAGGTACCATCAGGGCAGGAAAACTAATATTCAGCTAAAACTAGCATAGCTGACAGGCAGAACAGAGGGTCCTCAGGCGGACAAGATACTGCTCTGTCTCACTTTCTCTTGTAATTTAGATATTCAGAATAACAGTGTTGCAGTTGATGTCCGCAGGGCAGAATTTGTCAGTGGTAGTCTGGTGTAGTAGGATCTTAATCCAGTAATCACGGTGAAAATGCACAGGCTGTTCAAAAAGAACGCAGTATTCATTGTGAGTAAGGGTATGCACATCTGTCTCCAATTCTTCTATTTTGCTGACTTACCTTATTTAAAAATGGAATAATTCCACTGCAGGATAGAAATACTGAACTCTGCAACAATAATAAATTGAAATTAATATTCAAAACTGTAAAGAAAAAAGCAATGTAACTTTCATAATTTGTTCCAATCTCACCTTAGAAAGTAACAAAAATTAATGCAACATAGAGACAGTCGCAGCTATATTGTAAAAATGTTTTTACTTTGGCAGCCAAGGAGATTACGAGTTAGATGGTGCAGAAAGCTTTGAGGTTTTTGTTGTTGTTGGGTTTTATATTTTTAATAACAGATTAAGTACATAATGCCTTTTAAGAATCAAGGCGTGGTGGGATGCTCTGAACCAAAACATCATTCAAAAGGCACGAAGCTGCACTTCTGGTCTGATTTATGTTGGTCGATAGAAGATCACTACCTCATGTCTGCTTTTATAGGAAGCACTTGATATACTTGATGAATTTTACTAAAGCTTAAATTCCGACTTTAGACAATGGCACATTGTTCCTGTTCTATTACTTGAAGGGTAGCTGTAATATATTACAGCAGAATAGCATCCCTCTAGTGTCCATTCACCTGAATCATTTCAGTTCTCATCCATTATGCACCTAGAGAAATGAAACAAGCACTTTTTTCTCTACACAGTCTGTAAATTATGAAACATTGTACAGCCAGCCAATGTGAATGATTAACTGAGATCAAGAGATATTTCACAAAAATGGCTCATTCTTCTCAATCAGAACCACAACTTGGTATACCGGACCAGAAAATGATGTCAAATGTGAGTGTTCTTATTCTGATCCCTGGTAAGAGGAATTGTCATTTCTCATGTAACAACTTGCCTTTGCAAGACCATAAAAATAAAACTATTTTAGGGATATTTTTGTCTATGTGAAAGAGATGTTCTTTACACAGAATCATGTTCTCTTTTATTAGCATACATAATGTGAATGAAACTCTGTAATAAGAAGCTTAATGAAAGTACAATAAATGTTAAATATCTTGCTTGATCATTGATCTTGTTAATATTTAGATAAATCAAATTCATTCATTATCCTAGATTAGAAAATAGTGAGGTATAAATCAAAAAATTTTTAGCAGCTTTAAGTGGTTTCTACTTTGCCTTTTACCCTTCGCAAGCCTTAAAAAAATATAGTTTTCAAACAGTTCCTCCACTATATCTGATGTTAGGCATAATCTATTTGTGAATGTGTCACTTTCTGCATTAGAGCAGACCCTTTAATTTCAAGTTATTGTCCATCATTCTCTAATCCATATTAGCTATTGTTTTGAACTGAAATTATTGATAATTTGTATTATGTTTATTGCAATTTCTCCTGCTAAGGTTTTTTTTTTTAATCCTCTGCTACATCTTGTGTAAACATGGGCTTCATCTTGTGAATACTTACAATCAGTCTTAATTTGATGAATATAATTTGTGTCACTGAATTCAATAAAATTGCTCAGGTATTAAAAGCCATTCACCTTTTCAATTTTTGCTATTCAAGATCTAACAAAATAAGCTTCCAGGAGCTGTAGGGATCACTGCACGACATGATTCTGTGCAGGCCCTTATACTTCATTGTCTTGATCCCTGATTAGGTTCTGTTGTCCTGTTGGGCAACAATTTTTTTTAAAAAATGTTTCTCACACAAAATTCGGTGTTTCCACCAACACATAACATATTATTGGTTAGGAAGGCCTTTTAATAATTCAGGCAAATATGTAACTTATGCAAATCTATACATGAAGACTTCTCTCATCAATGTAGTTCCATTTTGCTTTTAAGCTGAGTTACATTTCATCACTTGTACACAAAAACTTTTGAAATGTGATGTCTTAACAAGTACAAACTTTTCTAGTATGACTGATTTAAGTGTCCTCGAAGCTTCATTTTAAGCTTAAGAAAAATGATTCTTAATGTAGAAAATGTTTAAGTAAAACTTTCTTTGAATGCTCATCTTTGATAGCAATGCAATGCCTTTTTTTTTTCAAATTATTTTATCTTTTTCAAAAACTCCACGAATTTGCATAACTAAGAGTTCAAGGAAGTTGTAGAGATTGTCTTTGAATGGGGTTCAGTGGTGAACTGGAAATGTTTTTTTCTCTAGTCATTCACATTAATTTGTAAGGGATTTAATCCCTGACTTCCTTACCTAGTCACAGCTTTTAATGCACAAAATAAAGAAAGTAATGATTGTTAACAATAGCAAGCCACACCACTTTACCAAACAATATTTGGCATTTAATTGCCATCAGCCTTTGAAAGTCAGGAGGTGAAGGGGAAGAAACGGGAAAAAAGGTGCAACAGAAGATTGCAAGACATATGCATAGTAGAATAAATTAGAGCAAATCATATAAATTATGAGCAACAGATCAGGCAAGGCCATAAGTATTTCGTGCATGATCTCCCTTGGGCAATAAAAATGAGTGGCACATTACATGGCTCATCATGCTTTATTATATTTACACCTTTTAGATTGTTTCCCTATCTGAAGTCAGCTTCAACAGTACTGCAAAGATGAAGTTTTGAAGGAAAAATAACCCTTTTACTAATTACTTTCCCATTCATAATACATCCTTGTCAAATATGTCCAAATACCTAACAGTATATGAGACAGTTGGCTAAGCACAGATGTTCTGAGCACATGTTTTTATTTGTCATATTCCCATATTACTTACAAGCTATTTCTATATGCATTTTTTCAAAATGGCTCAAAAGTAGGTGCGTTCTTTTAGTTCTCAAATAAAGCCCAAAAAAACAAACTAACCAAAAACTCCACCAAACCTGAAAAAAAGAAAGAGGAAAAAATAGACTTTTACTTTGTTATTAAGAGTGACCTAAAAGAAAAAGGGTTTTTTTACCCTTTTACCCTTTACTCACCTATCATTTGAAACAACCATTCTGTAACTTTTCTGTTCAAAATAACTCGCACACTTATTACGCAGTAGCGCTGCTCAGAAGGATGGCTTTATGGCCCATAGATATTTAGTAGCTCAACTGCAACTGATCTGTCTGATGAATAGGGCTTTTAACTACAATATGATTTTTGGAAGACCATAAGTGGAAGGAAACTAATTGAATTGGCTTTTGAATTGGCTGGGGGTTTGCCTATGTTTGACAGATAATGAAAACAATTTAAATCACCTTTAACAGGAGAATTTCTTTGACTCTGGGAATAACACCATGAATTCACGTACTGTTCCCTGGAGTGCCAGTGGAAACCACACTTTTAATTGCCAGTGTTACATATATATGAATCATATTGTCAGCAGGATGAGTAGGAAACGCACAGGGCCTGCATAGTACTGTAGAGGGAAGCTGTTAAATTGTGAAAGTCTTTGTGCCAGACTAGAACAAATAGCTAGACTTTGGCAAAGAAAAAATCATTCATCATTCATCTTCACTAAAACAAAACCTTTTTCAGGTTCATTGTATAAAATCTGGTGCTCGGTAGGGCAATCAGCCCTTTAAATTTCTCGCTGCCTAAAATTCTTGAATTTCTTGTCCAGAATATACGATCTCTAAGGTGAATTTCCTATTCTTCATGTTGGATAAGAATAAATCTTAATCAAAAGCACAGCTTGAAACAATTAATTCCACTACCAAGTTTGGTTACCAAGAAGATAAGTCATTAAAAACAAGATTGACTAAATTGCTATGGCATCCATCTTTCTTTCTGGGGTTTTGTGATGTTCTCATTATGATACCTGAATCTCTATGTATTTTATAAGTAAAGACAAGGGATTTCTTTCTTGCTTGCTTGCTAAGATTCATCTGCTGCCCTTTTCTTTCTGCTAACTTAATGGTTGCTTTTAAAAAACTAATCTTTGTTATTCTCTGTGGTACTTCCATTCACTTCTGTTACATTTGTATTGTCCTTTGTAATACTTCAGAAATAGTATTTATGTACAATAGCACCTATTTTATCTGCTGTATGTAAAACTGGCGAACAGCCAGATAGACAACTATCACTCAGACACAAATTTTATTTATACTTATTGTAATTTTTAAGATAGAGTTGTCTTTCAAAAAAGCTACTACTATCTATTTCCAAAAAGATTTTAATCTACAGCATTGGATCCTCAAATGTGGGATCCCTTTTATATTTTACGCTTCTACTGTATTTTTTAAACATAGTCCCTACAGCATAGGTAAATAAAAGGTAGTAGCTGCTCATGAATAGTAAGGTCACTTTCTGTAAACAAAAGTGAGTAACTGGGTTTTGGTTTTGGTCTTTATTTGCTTGATTTGGGCTTCTTTGGTAAAACAATAAAACAGCTAGTACCTGCACACAAAAAAATAACAAAAAAAAAAGAAACCCGAAACCCAACGCAAACCAAACCAAACACCAAACAAACAAAAAAAACCCACTCAATACCCCTCAAACTTTGAAACATCAAAAAACTTACTTTCATCATTATTGGACTGTATTTTTATTAACAATAATATTCTATCTTGTACATAATGCCATCAGTAAGTACATCAAATCAAAAAACTATTTTTATCTAATTTTATGATCATTTTTTCCTTTTCAGACATCTGATAGTGTACTTTTATCTCTCTATATACAATACCATTTGAGGTACCTACATTTGGTGTTCTACTGACTGTTTTTTACAAGTGGGGTTCTCAAAAGCACTGTAGAAGAGGAAGAAAGCAAACATTCAGTCATTCCCTTACCAGCGACTTTATGGGATATTCTCTATCTGGCATATTTACTCAATATTCAGACATATTGCCCAATTTTTATCCATAACACAGACAAATACGAATATAGATATAAGAACATCCTGTATAGATACTTCACTATGTAGATATAAACAGTGTTTATATCCACTGTTATATATTTCTAACCCAGAAGTAAAACACCAGATGAAAATACACAACACATTTATGCACCTGCACACACGCTTACCAAAGTTCACGTACATCATCCAACGAAAAGATGGACAAAATTCTAAGACTGGTCTCACAAAGAGGCAGTGTCCAATGCACTCCTTCAGTGATAAAATCAGGCCAAAACACACAACTGAGGGCATAAAACAGGATCAGGCTAAAGGGGCAAAACGTCTTCTTGGTACAAGTCTGAATTCTTTGTTTAGGCGTAAGTGACTACCAAGAACAATGAAGAACTACTGAGTATGTTGTAAGAACTTAAGCAGATGGCATTTTGTTTATAGGTCAGACATAGACATTAGTAAGCTTGTAGCATGAACTTGACGAGTTATTTGTTCTACTTTAAAACTCAGCTTAAAACTTGATAACTGGGAACCACAAATTCTGAAAAAGGCAAAAGAAACCTCTAATATTTAGACACTTGGAAAAATCTGGAAAGGAAATGTATTTTATTCTATGTTGCAGATATGGGAAATATTCTTAACTTGTTCTGATACTTGTCCTTACCTCTTTCTCCTCACAGACCCAAGGCTTCTTTTTCTATTACTGCTGTGTTTCCCCTTTCAGTCTTTGCTGGGAAGAGCAATTGTCACAGAGGTGGCTTAGTGAATATTCTTCCATTATGTTCAGGTTTCTGGAAACTCACTTTAATGAAGATGTAATTACACAATATATATACCAGTAGTTTACATTTTCCTTTTTTTCCCTAACTTTCAGGATTCTTTTTCATAAATAAATGTACTGCAGTCAAGAAAATATATACAGGTTTCTAGATTAGGGCCGCTCATGGAGAAAAAAAAAAAAAAATTAGCTTAACTTTTCACTTTATTCAGGTACCTGACTGAAAGGTGATCAATCTGAAATTTACAGATCATTATGGGTGTTTTTTTATTTGAACAAGAAACACCAAGTGTTAGTATTGTGTCATAGCGGAAATCATGAGAATACGCTCAGAGTTCTGTGCAGTTCACAGAGAAGGAAATGTATAAAATAAAGCCAGAAGTTCGGAAGCTGCAGTCTACAGAATACACTTCTAGAAACAGTTACTTAAAGCTATACATGATTGGATGACCTGAAGGTTTAGTCCTGTGCACTTACTGCAAGCAGTTCAACTCTGTCTGACCTGGATCTGACAGGCTTATAGGTTGTAGACATCACTCTATCTATTATTCTTTTGACTGAAGAAGCAAGAATATGTTACTCTTCCAGGAACTAACAGAGATTTTTCTTTTCCCCAGAAGACTTAAATGAGAGAGGCAAATCTCCTCCTGATTCTAAGAAAAATGTGAGTCTGCTGAAAACCTTATCATAGTAATATATGACATAACACCATACTGCTCTTTTTTTGGCATGATTCTAGAGAAAACAATGGATGTTAACTTTGCTTGCAGATTGAAAGGTTTCTCTGCTCATTGGAGTGTCAGTACAAGGAGAGATCACCAGAAATCAGGGTGAAACTTTTGCAACATCTGATCTTGCTAATCCAGTAGGAAATACCATTAGGTTAATTCCTGATCCATCATCAAATTACCTGACCCATCAACAAATCTGCAGGCTACAAACTGGGATTATAATGGATTTATCAAATGACTGGACAGAACTTTACAGGGATAAGTATGAGAAAAAACTGGACATCTGCGGCAGATGAAAGTTATTCATGACATGCAGCATAGGACAGAAAACTATGCACCAGTGTGATTCTCAAGCAAGAATGCCTTAGTAGAATATGTTCAAGGACACTCTTAGCCATCCTGAAATTCAACACAGAAAATAGGATTTTGCCATTATTAAGGAAAAAACCCACAGAGATTGTGTTGATATAATAAAGTCTCAGGACTTGTCTAGACTTGTATTGGCTTGACCTGATTTTAGCTCCAATAGCAACTCCGTAGTGCTCAGATATTATTGCCTACATTTGATTTCACTTTAGTTTAATGCAGTTTCGTGTTATAACACCTAGTGTTAATTAACAGACAGTAATAGTAACAGACAGTAGTTGTTCTGTTTAGAATGATCTATGATCCTAGAAAGAAAATGTAGTGTATAAAAAATCAGGCTTAGGCAGAAAACACAAATCACGCTGATTACTTCAGGAGTGCATCTTTGTGAATCAGATTAAACTATTTTTAAGAATATTAAGAAGAACAGTAAAACAGATGTAATGTGGAAGTGATAACCAGTCAAGACAAAACAAGCAAGCAGACTGTCCTCATGAATCCAAGACTGAGAAGGAAGACAGCCCCAGCATGAGCATCATATTGTCCTTGGTGAAGACCTCAATATCACAAAGACATATTGAAACCCTAAAATCCTCCCATCCTTCTGCAAGAAAGTTCTGTTGACCAAAGGACCCAGAGAGACATTAAATCTTTGAGTGTTATACCGAAGAAAAGGGGTAGATACTCAGAAGTTCATGTATAGCAATTTTTAGTGTCATTAACAAGGCTATATGTAATAATTATATCATTTGCTGTTTTTCTGTTGGTATTACTGCAACCTGACAAATGTTAACTGTTTGTTATATTTTGATCGGACTGTGAGAACATCAATACATCTAGTGACAGATTATTGGCTCCTCAAATAAAATGTGTTCCCTTTTTGTCCTTATAAGCACTTCAAGTGTAATAAAAAAATTGACCACTGCAAATCTAATCAAACTGTTTTTCTGGAAAAGTATTTTCCCATTGTTCCTTTTTGCTTTTCAGGAAAAAGATGTTCATGATTGGGTGATGTTCAAAACAACTGATCCTGAAAATGCCAGCGAATATTGTCTGTCTCTTTACTGACGTACGTATTACCATGCTCCAACTCAAAACAGTAGCCACAGAGACCAACATGGAAAAGAAAATTAAGATCAAAAAGATCTTTTGCTATATTGCATATTGACCTGAAAAAAACCCAGGTATTCTCACATTTAGCTCAATAGTCCATGCATGCTAAAGATAACCTAGGCCAGAAGCAAGACAGAATAAGGCTGTGTAGGACTGCTTTTTTCCATAACTATTAACTCATGTTGGTTTCAATTTTTACTTTAGGCTCTTTGCAGCTCCTGTGTCCCTTCTGCTGGTGACTGGACTCTTCCTTTTCCAATCACAGCTTGAACCATGAATAAATATTTGGCAAAACACTATTGAGGGTAGATCTGTAAAGAAACGTCACACTTCAAATGCCATTTTGTATTTTCAAAGCATAAGATGCGTGATAGTCCAATTTATTGTCACCACAGCTAGAGAATGTGAGAGCAAAAGTCTGGTTTAAACAGGGTTAAACAACAGGTCAGAGGGTAGTTGATAGTTTTTTCTCATCTATTCCGGAAGGTCTTGACCTCCTGATTAACTGTGGGTAATTGGTAACGGTGGAACTATTACAATAGGAAAAAAAGATGGACTGAAACAAAATAAATTTGGAAGCACTGTCCCTACAAAACTATGCTAGAATTACTCTGCATTGGAGTTAAGAGTTCTGTGTCAAGGTAGGACATATAGTTTGAAAAAATAAACAGAGAAGGGCAGGCCTGTTGTCCAAATATCTTTATGTGAAGACAAGAAGATAAGTGACAACTAATTAATAACCAGCTCTGATGATAGCATCACAAATAGGTTAAATATCAGCTTATTTGTAATAGTGTGATCCTGCTGTGTTTTCATAGATTGTCCCCATTGAACCAAAAGAATGGCAGTGTGGTACCTGTTGTCTTTCCATGTTCGCCTTCAGGTAACTAAAGTACTTTCAGAGTTGTGTTGCCAGCCATGCCTACTATAATGCACTGCATTGTACTTATAGATCTTCATATTTCCATGTTATTATGTTATTTGTTGTATTCCTAGCGAAATATATACAGAGCTAGCAGAATATTCTGTTAACATTGGGTTATTTCCAACCAATCCAGTACATAACGTACATTAATTCTGGTATACCAGCTTTCCTGTTTTACAATAGCTACAGACATTTCAACTGTTGAAGAAGTACTGCGTCCTAAATATTAGAATATAGTCTGGAATTATGTTTCTACACATATGTTTAACAGCCATATTTACTTATCACTTAGTTTTTATTAAGATCCATAGTAAGAAAAACCCAGTCACAGTGTAATGAGAACTTCAGGCACTCTGCAAAGCTCTGAAGACTATCCAAAAGACAAGGCACTGTTCCTTTTATTTCATAAATGTAAGTGCATAGTTTACTTATTAAGCTAAGTGTAAGGACAGTTAAGGATTTTTTAGCTAGTCTTTAAGAGGTAAAAATTGGCCTGGGGATGTGGGGTGAGGAGTAGGAATTGAAATATCAGTAAGGAAAGCTTTCTCCACTAATGGTTGTTCCAGTACTGAAAAATGAGTAGCTTTACAGACCTTAGTGTCAGAAGAATGGTTGTATGAAACATGATTTTCATTATAAAATAGAAAATATTTAGCTCAGAAAAACAGAAATATATTTTAAAGTGTGTTTAAAAATGCACTATTTCAGCCCTTTTATTAAACCAGTTGCTGTGTTCTTTGTTTTAAAACCTTTTGCCATACTGTCACAAATTACTGATGGACCTTCCTGTTTTCCATTTCTATACGTCATTCAGTAATATATACAGTCACCCTTAAGAAATATATTTTTGGATATTCTAGAAAAGGCTTCTCTCTTCAAAAACTTTTTAAAATACTTAGTTAAGGAGAGCAACTTAACACAAAAGCAAGTGAAGGTACTTAACAATAATGTAGACCTGCAGCTGACTCCTAAACTATTAGATCTTGTATGAATTTAAGGCGGCTGAACAACTAAAGCTATAATAGCAGGATATATGTATTTCTCATGAGGAGACAGCAAAGGGGACTGTACCAAATTATCGGAGCTTCATTCATTAAGTGAGATGCCCTTTCTTCCTTTCTGGATCGCACTATCTTAGCCCAGTGTCCTGGTTTGGAGTGAAGCAGAGCCAACTTTCTGTTCAATGAGAAAGGCTCTTGCTTACACTTGTTGCTGTACCACCAGGGTCAGCTGACTTGGGTGTTTACCCTGTGGAATGGTTACACCTGTGGAAAGGTCAGGTAACCTAAACTATTCCATGCCATCTGCCATGCTCAGTATAAAAGCTGAGGGAGGGAAGGGTAAGGTTGGGTCTTTTCCAGTGTGCTTGTCTTTGTTTCCCAAGGGCTTTTCTTCTTTGGATCTTCTTCAATGGACTGCTTCTTCAATGGCTCTCTTTCCTCAGTGACTGACATCTGAGGAGGACCCTGTCAGCTCATCTGCCTTTTGGTCCCAGTCAGTGTGTTCCAGTTCCCATTTGTCACTGACTCCAGTCTAGAATTTTCACAGTGCCTGCCAGTGACATCTCACTGGGAGCTTGATATGGTTTTGTGTGTATTTGTATATATTGTAGCTATTTCATTATATCATAGAATCATAGAATCATTTAGGTTGGAAAAGACCCTTGGGATCATCGAGTCCAACCATCAACCCCACTCTACAAAGTTCTCCC